>JACXGJ010005385.1:0-39404 GCA_016801105.1 Esox niger
TATATATATATATATATATATATATATATATATATATATATATATATATATATATATATATATGTATGTATAAATACCCACTACCAGTCAAACATTTTGGAGACACACATTTTCATGTTTTATTGAAATTAAAGCCATTCAAGTCCAATGAATAACCTGACATGGAACAAAAGCTGCCAGAGGTAAAAACGACATTTAGATGTCTGAAGCATAATGTACAATTCAGAGGTAGGGAGTAGGATATTGCTATCAAAAGGGGCAAAAGAGAAAAAGGCAGTTAACAAAGGAAGGACAGAACCCTTAGAAGTGTAGGTCTTTCCTTTAGAAAATTTGCAAAGAAAGCCAATGTGTCAATGAGTACAGGCTCATACACCATGAGGCATTGGGAAACTGGAGGAAACTCTGTCAGGAAGATGTCTTGCAGACACAAAGCCACAATAGAATCAGAAGACACGTTTTTCTTGCGTGATTGGCAGCTCACAGGACAACACCTTCAGGCATAGCTTAACACTGATCAAAGTCTCAATTTCAACTGTGAAGAAAAGACTTCAAGCTGCATGTTCGACCGGTCAATGGGCAGTCGGAAAGCGATTGCTAAAACGGCACAATGAGATAGAGGGTTACCTGGGTTATGAAGCACCACCAGTGGACTTCTGAAGACTGGTAGGTCTTTTTGTCCAATAAATCAATATTAGAAATGTTCAGTTCTTCAGGCATTGTTGTACAGCGTCACGGGTGCCACTACTGTCAGCTAAGAACAGAAATCTGAGGCTACAATTTGCACGGGCCCACTGAAATGAGACAATTGAAGAAAAACAATGCCTGGTCTGATGAGCCTTGATTTCTGCTGCAACATTGAAGTGGTAGGGTCAGAATCTCTCATAGACAAGGTGTAAGCATGGGTCCATCCTGCCTTGTATCAACGGTTCAGGCTGGTGGTGGTGTTGTAATGGTGTGGGGGATATTTTCTTGGCAAACATTGTGCCCCTTAGTACCAATTGAGCACTGTTTTAACACCACAGCCAACTTGAGTATTGTTGCTATTTGCATTCTTTTATGACCACAGTGTACCCATCTTCTAATGGCGACTTCTGACAGGATAACTGGCCAGGTCACAAAGCTCACATAATTTCCAGTACATAAGTGTCAGCTATAAAAGAGGTCTGACAATTTGCACTTTGATATGAGTTTTCACAGCAAGTTCAGGCAACTAACATTGTTCCAAAGAGGCTGTGCCCGCAACACAGGTGTCATTGGTAACAAAATTAGCAAAATTACTGTGTCAAGGGAACAAAAGTAATGACAGCATATGAAAAACATGGACAAATTGCATTGGCAAAAAGGAACTGTTTGCGAGTTGAAGCTGACCAACTGGCATATACAGATTCTGAACAGATTGCCCCAAAAGGACAGCCTCAAAAATGTCAGCAGAATTGAATCAGCACCACTGTGATCTAGTCCCAACAAAAACAACTTGACCTACACAAACCTGGAATTTGTAACATTGAGTAACAACACAAACACGAAAGTGGTGCTTACAACAAACTCAAAAACCAAAGACTCTAACAGAAATGTCTCATACAACAATGACTGACAAGAAACAAAGGGAACTGGGCAAACTAAATATGGAGGTGATTTAGATAGAACATAGAATCAGACCACATAGAACTAAAGACACTGAACATACAAATGCAACAGTAACAGAAAGTATTTATGGCAGGGCTCCCATTTGGAAACCACTTGTATACTACACCATGACACAAAGACACATCGTTTGGTGGGGAAAAACCTAGACCCAATGGATGGGGTCAATAGAAAAGCGTAATATGGTCTGATCATTTTTCACCCTATTTCCTACATCTGGATAGGTTTACGTTTAGAAAAAGCCAAAGGATGCCCTCATTCTACAATGTCTGCTGCTAACTGTTAAACATGGTGGGGGATCTGTAATGGTATGGGCAGCCATCTTGCGGGAGTCATTGGGTCAGATTTCTCTGCATGGTTGTATAACAGCCAATCATTATGAAGACATTTCACAGGACCTGGTGGCCACTATGGTGTAAACAATGTTCCCTCATGATGTTCCAATATTTCAGGATGATAATTCCTCATACTCACTTCTAAACTACTAATCCAAGAGGGATTTCATGACCACCAGGGTGACGTGAAACGCCTTCCATGGCCTCCCCAGTCACCCGTTCTGAATTACATTCAACGTTTAGGGGAAGTTCTGGAGTGCCGAGTGCAAAGTAGATATCCGCCTCCTTCATCCCTCAAAGAACTAGGACATTTTCTACTACACACTTCAGGACTTGTATGACAGCATTCCAAGAAGGATTGTTGGAGCTCTTCTGAAGGCAAAGGGTGGCTCTACTTCTTATTAGTTTCTTGAATAATAATATATTTATTCTGTTATTTAGTCCAGCCCCGGTAGATATACATAGAATTGTTGTCATATTATGTACAGTTTTAATGGCTAGTGTTCCTGTTATTATTCTCTTCCAACACCTCCTCCACCTGACAGAGCTGCATACGACCCTCTACTCCTGTTCCGGCCTGACTCTGCCTCTAGTGACCTGCACATCTCCTATAACATCACAGAATACTTCTGCCCCCTACTGGTCTATCATGACACTCCTTGGATACCCACTCTGGAGCTGTGAGTGACCATGTCATCCATTGCTCAGATAGTTGTTATTGTACAGTGTCTGTAGTGTTTTTCAGATAGTGTTGATGTTACAAATGGCGCACACACACACACACACACAAACATAGAACAAGAATGGCAAACATCTTTTTCTGAAGGTTAAAATGTCTGGTTGTGAACCTGGTCCAACACCGAACCAGCTCCATGTCTTTGCAGGTGGAACAATAATGACTTTGTGGAGCAAGTGAGCGCTGACTTTGTGATGTTTGAAGTGAATGGCATGTTTAACTACAAGTACCTACAGTCAGCCAAGGAGGCCCAGTGTGTTTCCCAACCCCAGAACTGGACCACTCTGCTAAGGCAGCAGCCAAACGGACCTAATCCCAACACAGCTTGGACCATGAACGTATGGACATATTCTGTTGCTATTCAATTGAGTTTTTCTATCAGCAGTCAGTACTGGCAGATAATAATTAGTTCACCCTGCATTCTTGACTCGAGGCCCCAAAATCAAATCACTTGGTATCCTGAGGAAGGATCTTATCCAGCTCCTTTCCCCGATTTCTGTGTGATATTCATTGAGCACGTTCATTAATTTATCACATGCACATACATTGTTCTCATCCTCATAAATATCTCATATTTAGCATCCCTTTTCCCTCCTGCTTCAGAACTATAAAAGCTGCAAGGACAAATACGGTCCGCCGCTCACTGACCCCGGAGCTCAGTATCAGATCCTCAACATGGGCACAGCAAACAGAATCTTGTTTCCCAACTTCAATGGGATGTATATTTTCAGAGCCATCGTGGTGGATCCTAGCTACAGGTACGTTTCGACCAGGAGGGTAAATGTTCTTTTAATGAGAGCACAATTATTATGAATAGCACATCAGTTAAAGGGTGAATATATTACTGTAACACAAATGGAGTATAATTTTGGAAATTACCCCCAAAATTAGTTTTGGATGTCGGATACATTCTATAGAACAAGTTGAAATCTCATAGTATTTCCTGGTAACATGCAATGTCTCTGTTTTTGCAGCTATTGTATGCTGTCCGCCACATTCAGTGTGTATGTGTATGGAGGGTTCCCCCCAAATGTTCTGCCACCCGGGGTGGTGTTAATACTCTTCCTGGCCATCATTGTTGTCTTACTGCTCATCGGCTTTTTTCTCAGCCGGCCCAGTTGCCTAAACATCGGTTGAAGGCATACTTTACACACATACACATGTGACTGGTTCCAATGTTTAGTTCAACACACAACCAAACACACAGTTACAATACAACCAAAATCATAGAACAGTGGGATCAGGGTTCTATGAGATCACAAAGTTGAACACCTGTCTTTTTATTAGCACTGTGTTATGAGCACTGTGACATAAATGTGATTAGCTAGGATGGACATGGAAAATAAGCAATAGGAAAAAGGTTTTTTGGTACCGTTGTATGTTTTGCTTGTTTTGTTAGATAAAAATTAAATGTTTGAAGAAAACAATGTTTTAGGTAATTCTTCACAGTGGTTGTTTTCATTACACACTTGCAAAATATGTAAACATATGGTTATTTATTGGAGCATTTTATGTACACATACTTCACTGAACGTCAGTCAACTTTAACATGGAGCTGGAATGGGTCAACAGTAAAATCACCTGTAGTGTTATCACAATCATGATTTGGTTCAAAAGGTTAATAACAGAAAGGCACAAAGCTTTGCAGTTGTATGATGATGTCCTAGGTATAGTATATATTGCTATGTAAGGGATCGTTCATGCACAAAAGTGTTTTTGTAATTTGGGTAAACTGCCCTTTATTAAGCATGCCTGGATGCAACATTTGTGTCAAGCGTCGTATATGCAGTACCAGTCTAAAGATTGGCCACACCCATTCACTTGTGCGACTAACACTTTGACTAATGCTGTGTATATATACGTTTTTTGTTTGTTCAGCCTTTATTTATGTGTGTGTGTGTGTGTGTGTGTGTGTGTATGTGTGTATAAAACTTAAAAAGTAGTACATGCAGCATGTCTAAATCAACAATGAACCAATATATATTTTTCAACAAACTTTAAAAATAAGAAATGTTTATAAGTGTTGGTAATAACTGCACCTCACGAGCAGAAACCATGTCTGCTAAATTCAAATAATTAGCCCACCTTAATCTGTATACCAGAACATTGTTCAGAATCTGACCCATCAAACCTAATTCTGGATCTTAAAACCAGTTCCACTACTTTTTTAATTGTTTCGTCTAATGAGGCACTGATTTAGATCTGAGATGCCAGGTGGGTGATAATCTTCAGGTAGAACAGAAAATCCAGGAGGATTTGGATCTTGTAGGATAGAAGTTAAAAACCCATGTTAAGAGGGGTAAGCCACCTAGGCAGTGGAGAGCTGAAACAGTTTATTTGTTTTTACCTGCTATTTAATTTCACTCACCTGTTAACCCAGGTCTGAGTGCTTGGGACCTCCATGACTGAGGTTACCTACTGTGGACCTAGGGAAATGTACTGTCTTCACATTTCCTCAGTGTAGTCCTCTTCAGGTGTTACATTTAGTAAAGGGCCAGCATGTGTTATTACTTGTGCCAAAGGACATTGTCATAGTACAGAAAGACATGAAACGCATAGACCCCGAATCTCTAGTAAAAGAAATAACTGAGAGGTGCTTTTCATTTCTAAAACCTCTGTGCCTTTCTTGCGTTAATGCAATAATGTATTTTTATCCTACAGACTTAAAGGTTAAGATTAGGATTTAGGGTTGAAGAATCAAATTCTAGATGTGATTCCTCTACTTCAAGATTGGACAGTGGTATTGCTGAAAGGGACCTCCCTGTTTTAGAGGAAGCTGTCATCACCAGAGACATACGAGAAGCCATTGAAGGCGTTGGAGCTGCTAGTGCCTGCGTTGAGGTCAGGAGTGCGGCCGACCGAGTTAGGCACCATCTCCCTGGTGAACTCTGGGTCTATGTGCTGCATATCAGCTGGTCCTTTCTGAAGGACAGGGGAAGGGCAAACATTTCAGTGAAAGAGCATTTCAGTTAACAGAATATGGTTGTTTACATTTTAGACATAAATAAACAGGCCTTTCCGGAATTGATACCAAAAATAATCTGTATTTTGTCTGTTGGTTAAAAGAAACAGTGCAAAACTACCTGCATATTATATTTGTGTGTGTGTATATATATATATATATATATATATATATATATATATATATATATATATACATACACACACACACACACACACATTACACTAGTATTACCCATGGTAAATATAACCAAAACAGGCTGTGGGAAAAAATTGCTATTAATCCTATTGCTCTTTCACACAAAAAATCTCAAAGCTATAACCATTAACTGTAAAAGTAAAATTATTGGGGAAAAAACTCCAAAACATGTGCCACAATTACTGGCACCCCTAGAAATTATTCTGTGTAAAATTGAACTGAATTATACTCTCATTCATATTTTATGTTTTTAAGTTCACTTGAGTGATTTGGAACACTAAATGTTAAGCCACGACATCCAGTTTCACTGAGACATTAATGTGTTGACACAGGCCAAATACAGTAATAATGTGCCAATAAAGGTTGTTGAGCAGCACATATATTTCTAAATTCTTACTACGTACGTAGATGTCTGTGTTATTTCACAAAAATCTTTGAACAAATCAGGAAATGGCTATAAGAAAGTTGATGAATGGTTGAAAATGCCCATCTCCACTATCAGGGCAATAATTAATGTTTAAAGCAAAAGGAGATGTTAAACGTCGGCCTAGAAGAGGACGTGTGTTTATATTGACACTCCACACAGTGAGGAGCATGATTTGAGTGGCAAAGGAATGTCCAAGGATCACAGATGGAGAATTGAAGACGTTAGCTCGGTTTTGGGGTCAGAATGTTTCCAAAAGTACAATCAGACGCCAACTACATAACCACCAGTTGTTTTGGAGATTTGCCATAAAAAAGGTTTTGTTGTCATCAAACAACAAATAGAAGTGCCTACAGTTTGCCAAACGTTACTGGAACGTTCAATGGTTTCTATGGTCAGATTTGGGTTTGGTGTAGACAGAAAGATAGCCATGCAGAAAGTACCTCAAACCCAATGTGAAGTATGGTATCTTTAATGTTGTGGGGCTGTTTTTCTTCCAAAGGCCTTGGACAACTTAACTGCAAGTACCAGCAGATACTAAATCAAAACCTGATTGCCTCTGCCAGGAAGGTTCAACTGGGCCATGGTTGGATCTTCCTGCAGGACAGTGATCCAAAGCACACCACAAAATCAATACAAAAATGGTTCACTGACCACAGAATCAAAGTTTGCCATGACCATCCCAGAGTCCACAAACATGGACCTCAGAATCTGAAGGGTCAAGAAAGTTCTGGTTGGAGGAATTTTCTCAAATCCCTTGCCATGTGTTCTCCAACGTCATTACGCATTATAGAAGACTCTGAGCTGTTATCGTGGCAAAGGGAGGGTGCACAAATTATTAAATGAAGGGGTGCCAATATCTGTGGCACACTAAATATCTTTTTCTTTTTACTGTTTGACTGTAATTAAAGATTCTATCTTTGTTAATATATTGACTGAAAGAGCAACTGGATAATAAAAAATTTAAAAATATATATATATAGGTGGTGACAAATTATATATGTATATTTAAAAAAAAATATATATATATACATATATATATATATATATATATATATATATATATATATATATATATACATATATATATATATGTGGTGACAACAACTCACCACATTGGGATTGTATGGAGGAGTGATTCGCTTGTGGTACAGGTCATCCCAGTTAATGGAGGAGAAAAACACATGGTTCTTGATTTCTAACTGTAAATACAAGAATCATACAAGATATAAGCAGTGTATAACTTAAAAAGTACAATAGATTAGCAAAGATATGGTTTGCATCTGAAATGAACTAAATTGGTTCTGGGGTCCCACATCAGATGTGAGTTTCCAGAAAACTTGTCTAACCTTGTAGTCATGGCAGATAATATTAAAAAATAATTTTATTGAAATATGCAACAAGTAAATCGTTCCCTGGTGCACAGACAGTTGGATGTATTCAGACCTGCTTGGACAGTACACTACAATACCGAAAAGCACTCTGCTCGATCAGCTTATTTCTCCAACCTGATTGAAGTGAACAAAAACAATCAAAATATTCACTTTGATACAGTTGCAAAGTAAAAAAAAGCAATGTTCAACAAGTGAAGTGTGTCTTGACTGCAGCAGTAATGAATCATCACTATTAGAAAACGGGAGCCTCCCCCCGGATAGGGCCACAGTGTCACTGGACCCATCTGTCTCAGTCCTAAGGTTTTACGCTGCTATATTATTGTGCCGGGGGAGTGGGGTCAGTTCTCCTTCTCCACTGTAAATTCTTGTAGATCTAAGTAATGGACTTTCTACATTTCCCGTCTTTTGCCCTATTTGAACTTAGGAGGACATGAGGTCTTGGCCCACACTTCCGGCGTACCAGGTTTGAACGACTTGTTGCTGTCCCTGTCCAAAGCCTTTGTGGTTGTGTTGCACAGCCAGAAAAGTACTGGTCACCCCTCTGAGCCTAAATTTCACCTTTCCTATTGAGTTTTTCCTAGACACTGAAATGCAACACTTGTTGTTTGCTCCTTGGGGTTTCAGGTTGGGTGTTTTGTAAAAGCATTTTGTGACAACTGCTGATGTAAAATTAATTTGATTGATTGATTCAGGTCCATCCCACTGTAGATGGAGAGCGTGTAGCCTGCCACTCACAAAATCTGCAATGGCTCCCAGCCTGCGGTGCTGGTCCTTCTGCAAGAGGCCACGAAGCAGACTACACACAGCGTCTGACTTCCCTGGGGGCAGCGGCAGAGGCTTGTGCAGGATGCCATCATACATCTCAGAAACATCCCGGCTGTAAAAAGGGGGCTGGAGCCCCAAAGACAGGATAATTGGAACAGAGAAGAGACAGTACTGTGACAGACAGCCGCACTGCAGTACTGTAACACAGCCACACACATTTGCTGAAGTTGGTAAAGTAATTGTCTTGAACATTTCATGCACATATGTGGGTTGCACCTAGACTGCGCCAGCACATTACAGTAGCTATTTAAGATACCAAAACGTACAAGACTATAGATCATCTCATAGAGCACAGCTCCCAAACACCACCAATCCACTGTACGGTCATAGGGCTCTTTACGCAGAACCTCAGGAGCCAAATACTACAGAGAGAGCGAGAGGAAGACACAGTTAGAAAATCGATTAAAATATTACACATATAATATCAATTTCGGGACTAAATCTCACCTCAGGTGTTCCGCAGAAAGTAGACGTGGTGGTCTCTGGTTCCACTCCCTCTTTACAAAGCCCAAAGTCTGTTAGTACCACGTGTCCCTGTGACACACACGTTTTATGCACCATCCCATTACAGGTACAGACAGATGGAATTTGATACTGTTTTGTGAAATCTTAAGATCTTAGATAGGAAGCAAGTGGACTCAAGTGAAAATATTACGATAACATAACATCCACTTATGAGAAAACATACCTGAGAATCTAAGAGAATATTTTCCGGCTTCAGATCTCTACATAAGAACAAAAAATATATTTTATTTTGCAGAGCCTCCATTACAACTTAATAATTTTCTCAGTGAATGTATCTTTGTGAACTGACCTGTAAACTATGTTGAGGGAGTGAAGGTAGCCGATGGCACTAGCAACTTCAGCTGCATAGAACCGAGCCCTGGGTTCCAAAAAGCATCTCTCCCTCTGTAGGTGGAAGAAGAGCTACAAGATGAAAATAGAATGTTAGAGAAGTTTTTCTTCATATTTTAGTAATTTAGCCGATGATTTTATCCATAGTGAGTTATATTATAGATCTCATACATTTAGTGCCTGTATTACTATACAACCATAATGTAAATTTGAAATGACGGTGAGGACGGGATTAATGAGCCAATTGGAAGCTTCAGTAGCCTGTTAAAATAAGTGCTATGGGGTCTTTAGGGACCACAGAGGGTCAAGGTAGCAAGAAATCATCCCATCTAAAAAGCGTTACCCTACACCGTGTAATGTCCCCTTCATTGTCCTGGGGAATCGGGATTTAATCTTAAAACCAGCGGGAAGAGTGCTTCCTACAGGGCCCCCAACATCAGTTCCTGCAGCATCTGGCGTCCCATTCAGGACAACCCTGTTTAGATTCAGAGGCATGCCAACAGCAGGATGAATGGATGATGCCATTTTTGTCAACTTTCAGTCTGCAGGGCTCTGTCACAGCATGTAATAATATTAACACTGAATTAGCTTATCTGTAATAGCACAATGATACAGAGACTTTGGACTGAGCCGATGATTAAATGGAAGAAAAGTGTTTGTCACTACACCGGTAGAGCCCAGGGCTAGGTGCCATACTGCTCGACTGCTTCTTAGCTGCTAACAGCTTTGGCAGCTTTAATATAAATAAAGGATTACTTATTAGGGACATAGCTACAGCCCGCTACAGTCCACTCCATCTGCCGTCACAAACAGCCACATGAAACCTTTCAGGAACACTAAGGCCATAAGCTAGCTACCTCTCCCCCATTGACATAGTCCAGGACAAAGTAGAGCTTCTCTGGGGTCTGGAAGGAATAGTGGAGGCCCACTAGGAAAGGGTGCTTCAGGCTCTTCAGCAGCACATTTCTCTCTGCCATGATGTTCTTTTGCTGAAAACAAAAAGTAGCATTTATCAGCCGACGGAACGCAGGATGGCAAATTGTCAACGCCACTGCTTCGACCCCAGGAATGAGACAGAAGACAATTATACAGAGAGAGAACACCTATTTCCTACAAAGTTCTAGATTTCACACTGTAGTCATTCAGCTGATGCTCTTAGTAAGAGCGGCTTACGTACAATATTAATTTCAAACATTTTGTACTTTTAGTACTTTGAGCTTCTTTATATTTTTGTTACAGGGACACCAAGGAATGATGAAAAAGACAACTGGTAGCTGAGGATGGTCAGGAGGCCTTGATGGTATGAGGGCCAGATTGGACATTTAGCCAGGACACATAGATTAACACTTCTACACTTAACAATAAGTGCCATGACATCTTTACTGAACATGTGAGTTAGGGCACTTGTTTTTACCAGTTCCCATTCAAAAGAAGAGCCTCTACACCGAGAAATGTGCCCTTGGGGTATTGGGATTTCATCTTAAGACTTAAGACTAGAGCCTTCCACACCTGCAGTACAGCAGCATCGGGTCTCTCTAAGAAACTAACCAGCTTCAGAGGCAAGCCAGCAGTGGGAGGCTGAATCTCAGTGTCATTCATGCTGCGTTAAGTCACTGACAGTGCATCCAACTAGCCACTACTGACCAGATCTGTGAGACAGCTACGTAGAGAGATCGGCGTTGTTTATGTTTTAAGTATTTTAAATGTAATGTTTTAATCACTTTTGAGTGAGCTGTAATTTCTTTTTTACTTGCCTAGTTTGCAGTCCTCTAAATTTCTTAACATAATGTCTTAAGATACTTTAGACAGCTGTATTTTTTTATTTTACAAAATATTTTCAACTGTTTTAATACAAATCTGGTATTGTTAAAAGGTGCAACTTATTAGAATAAACATAGTCAGCATGCTTTGTAAGTATGTTTTATATTCATTGGTATTTCTGCCATTTAGTATCGAGATACATTTATTGTATAACTAATGCAACAACAAAAAAGGTAAACAACCCCATAATACAGTCAAAGCAAGTTAAATAACTTAATAATTAAGAAGAACTAAGAAAGTTGTAAAGGTTAAGTGTGGTAATTATATGGTACAACTACAAATATAAAATACCTTAATTTTAATTAAATAAAAGGCTTAGCAAAATTGCCCTGGATTTTTCATTTTTGTATGTAATGTGTAATAGTAATTTCTTAATTTCAATAATAATTTATTTAGCAATTGTTAATTGTGCTCATCTCTATACAACAATAATGGCAATGGTGAGCTAGGAAACAACAAAGCATGGGGCTGTAAAAACATTCTGTCAGAGTGCAAAGGACAGAGCATATTTTTTGGATTAGATAAGATGTTATCTTTCTTATAAACACATAACACGGACACAATACAGGATAAACCTGTTTTTGTACACAGTGACATTCATACACAATTTGTTAATTTAATTCATCTTCTTCACAGGAAATAACCTATGTGTGATTTTGTTATGAAAATCAGTAATGAAAACGAAAGGTTATAGACCAACCTCCTTTTTCTTCAGGATGACTTTCTTCTGTAAAACTTTGACAGCATAGAATTTGTTGTCAGCTTTGAGTTTGGCAAGCAGGACCTGGAAGCAGGGTCGTTGTCAGTAAATCTCTGTCTGTTTACTCAACACTTATCTACTAACATCACACTCTTGTAATTACCCTTTAAAAAGTTGTAAATCTGAAATCCATGTAGAAAGACAAAATGAGCATATGGAAATAACTTGTCTGATAATCGGTTAAACTAAATATGGAGAGAAGAAATCCATGAAAATAATGCATTGACTAAAATAGTTTATAATGGCCTTCTAAACATTAGCAAAATTTGTCTTTAACTTGTCTTCCTTATTCATTGCTTTTGTGTTTGCCTTTTCATCAAGGTAACCTTAACAGTTCTGCATGGACTGAGTTAATGATTGATGCAGACATGCAGCCATTATCAAGCAGAAAACAGAGCATTCTGCCTTACCTTCCCAAAGGTACCTTTTCCTATAACAGCCAAGAAGTCAAAGTCAGTGGGTTTGGCACTAGAAAGAAAAACAGTGATAACACAAAAATGTGTCATACTAATTGACAGGACACTTCTCATAGCAGATTATGGCAGAGCCCATTGTCACAATATGACTCTGTTATGCTGTATGAAATAACATATTGATCACTTCACACAGTAAAACACTTAAGTGGATGCAATTAATGCATGAAATCATATCAAGGTCAGAAGGCTTGTCAATGGATATTTATGCAGATGCAAAGAACAGCAATTCCATTTATGAAGAGTTGCCAGCTGTCAGTTCTATGTGGCATTATGGATTATTGAAACCTTTAACTATTAATGTGACACTTACTGTGGATTGGCTGAGGGCCCCAGGTTGACCTCACTGAGGGTGGAGGACGGTGATCTAAGCTAGAACACAAACAGAAAATAGATCCACAACATTGACTGCGTTTGTACAAAGGCACAGTTGACCACAAGCAGCACGGGACACTGCGAATAGCAACACTCACTGGATTACTGTTCGCCATGTTCTTGATCCATTCCGTGCCTGCTGGGAAGGCTACATTAGTGCTTCACAGACCTATCATTGCAAAGACAACACAAAAGGAACATGATGATCTGTTGGCACCCTTGTCAGTGGACCACTGTTCTGCTGGTCCCCCCTATGCCAGCCTGACCCTAAGAAACAGGTAGTTCAGGTTTGAAACCAAACATAGGCATAACAAAGTACATTTGGTACTGCAGAGAGTTTGTAATAGTGGACATGTTTACACTGTAAATATTATTTTGCAATTCCCGTGTCTGTGAAGGTGTGTAGGATGGCTTAGGACATTATTAAAAGCTATTCAAATTTCCTCACCCCCAGACAGAGCAACTTGCCAAGAATGTTTGAATGTTTTGAAATGTTCTTACCCTGGTCTTAGGAAATGTTTAACCTTTATGTCTACTGAATACATTTAGTAACCTTGATTATGACAACATATAATCTTGTGGATCCGCAATATGTCCTCAGGAGTACATAGTTGCAGTTGAGGTTTTAACATGATGTAAGAGAGACATTTTAAAATGTAATATACAACTATTTAGGGCTTTCAACGGTATTATTTGCGTCATGTTCTCAAATTACACTACCGTGTTGAATATATGCAAATTGAGTGCAAATACACTATTAAAAATCAGCATTTTCTGTCATCATAAAATATGTTGATAATAAATTGGGTCTGCATATTTACTCTGTATTCCTCGAGCGTTACAAAGGCTGTTTCATTCATTTCGAGGACATACTTGTTACAGAAAACTGCATTTTCAATATGCCAGGCAGCAGTTTTCACGAATTTCCCTAAATACATTAAAACATAAGGTTACATTTCTCAAGTAAATTCTCAAGCTACCCGCAATGAACGTTAAAAGTGGGCATACCTGTCACAGGTGCGTGCGGTCGGTGGCGCTCTCTAGTAGACTGACTGATCGAAGTTCTGCGGATCTTTTTAAGAGTGGTTGTGGCAGCTCAGCACAGACCCGTCATGGACGAGGGTTGAGCTGCAGCCAGTGAAGCATTAAGGAAATCTAGTGGCGTAGGGGTAGTGTGCGTGAGAGAGAGACATCCACATTTGTTGCGTATGCATCCGAAAACAGGTCCCGGTGAATTAATAAAACCTGACCAGTAATTCCACAAAAGTATTTTTGCTCCACAAAAAACAAAAAAAACGATTTCCAGCTTTGGGGTTAGGCTTAGTAAACTTGCAATTAAAATTGGGGTTGATTCTACATGAGTTTTAGGTGTTAGGGCTTTGTTACGTAAATGAATAACGGTTACATATTGGAGGATAAAGTTAGATGAAGGTAAGGGTTGGGTTTAGGACGAGGGGGATAGACACATTTCTGGGTTAGGTGTCAGGTCCCCACAAAGAAAGAAATGTGCAAGTGTTATCGCTAGTAGAACAAGAAAAATCAGGCTAGGTGTGGACATACACACCTACAGAATGCTATTTTAGTCCGATTTACTGTTATGTGTATGCTGTATAATTTTTTAATGGTAATCACTGATTTGCTCTCACAAGCATCTAAAAACAACATGTGTGTGTAATAATGTCACTAATAAGGTACTGACACTTAACGAGCATTTTTTGCAAAGCGTATCTTTCCTTTGGATAGGGCCAGAAACTTTCTCTTTCAATAAGGTACAGATGCCGAATCGTATTTAAAAATATAACCCTAGAGCAACACGACGTAGGAATTATTATGTTGGTTAAAATTGAATATTTTGAATGAAACAATACATGTTTCATTCAGAGCAAATCAGACGTGACATTTTAAATGTAAAATTACAAACTTTAGAAAACATTTAAGAAAATCCTACAACAAGCTAATCAAATTAAGATGGACATCTGTAAACTTGGGTGTGTTGAAATAAATGAACACAGTTGAGCACACAGATAAGTTGTATGTACGTCTGCATTGCAATCGAATGGCATTGATGAACTGTAACAGCGCGAAGCTGTCGAAAGCTTTAATGGGTGGTTTAAATTATGAGAAAATTTTACCTACTCTATCTTAGTTTGCATAATTATTTTCATAGCGTTTGAATTTACACCAACATGTTCAAAACGTAGCCTACAACTCATGATTTTACCATTAATCACGGGGAAACCTAACGATGTGCGCCATGTACAGAAAACTTGACACAATTGTCTTCACACTTGCAAACCTCCAGTTGGGGCGCTCCACCGAAAATGTGTCCTCAAATGGTGGCGTATCGAACTATCAGTTACTATCAAGTCCACACAACAAAATAATGTAGCATCTCCTGAGACTTTTTCGATATTTGCTGAAAATGTAGCTAATGTTAACAAGCCCTAATTACAACAGTAATTGATATCAGCAAAGTAAAATATTAGGACGTATACCTCTATCTCATACACCATTTTATAATGTTAATGAATTTCAAACTGAATTTACTTCATCATCACCAATTAACTGTAGTCAAAACAAGAAATTGAACTGGACATTTATTTGTTCATATGGAATGAATGATTTTGATCGAAGAATATAGTGACACAGTTCGCCCACCAGAGAGATATGTATTTCCAAGAATCCTGGAGCCCTTGTAACATTCAATAAGTACAGTGCATAAACCTACATAATATATAAACCTGATACAAAACAAAAAATACCCCAAATATTTGGATTCTTTTGACTGAAAATGTAAACTTGACAATGTTCCAAATTAATTTCAGCATTTATAAGTGCTTTAAAAACTTTTCTGGTATTAAAACCTGTCAATTTGCTTTATCTACTGACCAACTAAAGATACAGCAGCATGACTCTGGATTTTAAACAAAACATCATCATTTCATCTAACTAAATCACATATAAATGTTTTTAATCTATTTTGCATACTTAAAAAAGTATAGATTTGATGCTCTTTACACTTTCAGGTAAGATTTCATCTGATTTGACTATTTTTATTGCACAAGCAGTTAAGTAACCTTATAGAAAACTTTACTTAGGCATTTGCCCAGTTTTTCCCTCTTTCAGTTCTGTCCCCATCTCCCATACCCTCTCACCCCAAATCTTCCTTGTCTCCCACCTCTTCTCATGCTCTCTCTCTGATGGGTGTTGAACACCAAACACAAAAAGGGGTAGGATTCTGAATGAAATATTTGGCACATGATGATTGGTCAGTCTCTGGTCAAGTGAGGTCGCAATCACTTGAGACCTTCGTCAGTACTCTTGAACATTAAAATAGCATTGGAGATTTTGAGGGCAGGACCAAGCTTGATGCTCATTATTTTCACAATGTCGGTCTGTGTCAATAATAGGAAGGCCTCCCCGTCAATCATCTGAGAAGAGATACACAGAAATGGCAGGAATAGGTTACAAGACATACAAAAGTGTGGTAGAAAATTACTTACATTGCTTTAGTGTTTGAAATGTGCTCCCACTAGTTTCAACGAATTGTACTCACCTCCTCTTTGAAGACACAGGCCTGTTCTTCACAACCAGTCAGATTCTGTACAAATCCGAAGACCTGTTACCAAGAACAAAGAGTTCTTGACTTACTTACTGATTCAGTCATTTGTAACAGCCCCAGTTAAATTAGGGGAAGTAATGCAGCTCTTACCTCCTCTACTGTCCATGCTGCTACCTGCGTAGCGTGGATGCCCTGGACGCCAGGCAGCAGTTTACAGTGTTGCTCCCAGCACAGAGACAGGGTTCGGTCCGGGTGAGCCGACAAGGCAGACATGAACAGAGATGGGCAAATCCCCTCTGTGGTCATCGCTGCAACACAGGAACACAAATGCATACATGTATTAAAGCACAGAAACCCATATTACAACACTATATAAGATGAAGTAAACTACTGCCATAGCGCGTCAAAGTGCGGTAAACATCCACTGATACTCACTCTGGTATGTTCTCTGTTGGCTTTTTCTGTACTTGGGGGGACGGCCAATCCTGACAATAAGGAAAGGGAGACCAGGTGAGAAGCGAGGTCATGGTATCCCTTGGTATCAGATGATACCATAAATAAACTACTAAAACTACCGAGTGTAACTACATTCAATATCAGAGGAAGCCACTAAACCAGAATGACTCCTGAATCTGACTTTTTACAGTGTGAGAGGACACATCACTAAACCACTATGACCATAAATCACATCATGACTTCTGTGTCAAACAACAATACATAAATCCTTAGCCTCTGTTGATATGAGGCTGACCTGCCATGGTACCGAGACTTTTTGGTCCTTTGGCCAAAGACTAAGATGTTTCTCTTGGCTCCACTTCCCTCTGTATCTGATAGGTCAGTCTTGAGTCTGCCCTGGTTTCGCTCAGCCAATGGGCAGCCTGACAGACAGTGATGTGCTGTGAACCGCCCAGTCACGTGTCCCGAGCCATCACATCCGGGTGTCGGACACTTCCTGTTTTAAAAGTTGTGTTGACTGCATTATAATGCAATTACACCAAAAGTATTACAACATAGCCATTGAATTGGCATGGAATACATTTTTATTTCCATTTCATGTTTCATACATGTTTCACATATCATGTCGGGGGCTACTGACCTGTGATGGAAGCTGTACTTGGTGGATCTGGAGTTGGTGATTCCTTTACAGGGCATTGAGGGGAAACTGGATTGGGCTGTAGTGGCAGGCTCTCTGGGGCCTTCAGTAAAACACACACACACACATATGGATAGAGCTCAATTTCATCAAACAGAACATGTAAACACAAGCAAGCAAATCTATTTATATAGCACAATTCATATATAGAAGCAATTCGATGTGCTTTAAGAATTAAAATATAAAAATACAATAGCAAAAAACTAAAGATGAGGCAGAGAAGTATGGTAGACGTTACCGAGGTCTGGGGTTTTGTTAGAATCACAGGGCGGCACTTTTAGAGGGTGACCTGTACTGTCACACCAGCCCACTGGATGAATGTCAGGGTTGTCTGAGTCCATCCACTCATCATACACATGACTCCAGCCATCAAAATGGACCTGTGGTATATTTAAGAAACAAGGCACAAGGGTGTGTGCTACATTGGCAGTATACCAGAAACCCCTGAGATCCCATTGCTGCTAAAACCCTGTTAACGATATGATGCCATCTATGTATGTGCAATACGGCACAAGAGGTTGTGGTATATGTCCAATACAACACGGCAAAAAACTGTTCTTAAGCTCAACGCAAAGCAGAAAAATATACCACAAATCCCCTAGATGCCTTATTGTTGTTATGAACTGATAACCAACACGATTAGTGCAGTAAAAACAGACCATAACAAAAAGTCTTATATCCCATGGCTAACAGCCAATCAACATTCAGGCTTTAAAGCACCCGATTTATAGGTTCTGATATATAGTTGTGCTCAAAATGTGCATACCCTTAAAGAATTGACAATATATGTACCATTTGTAATGAAAACATGAGTGAGCAGGCAAAACACATATCTTTTATTTCTTATGGGATTCACATTCAACTGTAGGTCAAAACAGAATGGCACAATCATAAAACAAAACATGGCAACAATGAACTGACTCCTGTTCAAAAGTCTGCATACCCTTAGTTCTTAATACTGTGTATTGCCCCCATTAGCATCAATGACAGCATGCAGTCTTTTGTAATAGTTGTCTGAGGCCCCAAATTCTTGCAGGTGGTATAGCTGCCCATTCGTGCAAAAGTCTTTGGTTATCTTGCATGAACCACACGTTTGACATGTCTCCAGAGTGGCTTGATGATATTAAGGTCAGGAAACTGTGATGGCCAGTCCCGAACGTTCACCTTTTTCTACTGTAACCACTGGAGGGTCAACTTGGCCTTGTGATTAGGATAATTGTCATATTGGAAGGTCCAAGAGCATCCCATGGGCAGCTTTCGTGCAGAAAAATGCAAATTGTTTGCCAGTATTTTCTGATCACATGCTGCATTCATCTTGCCATCAATTATCTCAAGATTCCTGTAGGCTTTAGAGCTCACACACCCCCAAAACATTAGTGAGCCACCACCATGCTTCACAGTGGGGATGATATTCTGTTCACTATAGGCCTTGTTGACCCCAAATTACCATTTTCATCTGTGTGTGTCACCTTGTGTGTCTGTAACAAGGCCAAACATTGAAGGGTATGTAAACTTTTGATCAGGGCCATTTGGGTGATTTCTGTAATCATTATGATTTAAAAAGGAGCCAAATAACAATGTGATAATAAATGGCTTAACATAAATGTTTTTTGCATGCAATGCAAAAATGTAACAATTTCTGCCAAGATATGCAAACTTATGAGCAAAAGTGTATCATGGCTTTACAGTAATCAAAATTCGGGGTTTGAAAAACATGGTTTAAAATATGGTAGAGTTAGTATGACGTGGCTATGGCACATACAACCATTAGACATGCAAACATGCACACACACTGCTGGTTGACCTTAATGCGGTGGGTGTCGACCTCCTCCACCGTGGCCACCCGGATTAGGCCGGGACTCCTTTTGTCCACTGCTTCCAACTTCATTTGAGCCTGAAAACCATGGGCAGGACGCTGCAGAGGGCAGGGTCAGATCTCAACACTGTCATTACATTATTGACATAGCTTCACCCCTACCCAAAAGAGTATGGATTAATCCACACTTCACTGGATTAATCCATCTGAAATTAGAGCAGAGAGTGGTGGTTTTCATTGTAATCAGTCTTCAGAGATGTACTGACCACTTTAAAGGAGTCAGCAGACACGGCAGTGGAGCCAGTCTCATCCAGGTACCTTGGCCAAGAGAACCTGCCTGGGTCGGGGTAACCTGACAAGATGGACAGAACCATATGACCCAGTTTTAGTGCTTTTTGAAATGCCTCTCTGTTACCTATATTTCAGATCTGAATTCATTCCTTAGAACTTTGTCAGACACCTTGAGGTGGCGTGAGGGACAGGCTTCTCTCTTGGCACCAGCCAATTGGATGGATGTAGGGACTGCTGGCGTCACACCTGGGTGGGTTATCAAAAAACGACCAAACAGATAAGAATTGAAGTTGCGACTACTAAATCAGAATGTCCCAAAAAGCCATTAAAATGACCTCACCAATAGTCATACGTGTCGTCCCAGTTGTCGAAGTGAACCAGGAAGCGGTCGTCCACCACGTCGGTCACAGTTGCGACACAGATCAGAGAGGGGTTCATGCGGTCGACCGCCTCCAGCTTCATGCCCACCTCGAAACCACACTGCATATCCGTCTGACCAGGAGCCCACCAACACAAACACACTCCATTAGCTGCTGACCGTCAATCACAGACTCTCGCCACCAACTGAGGACTAGAGACGTGTTCTGACTTACTCTTCCAGGGCTGGCAAACACCTCTCCAGGGGCAACTTGTGCTTTACTCATTCTCAGGTAATTTGCCCAGGAAAACTCCTCCTCTTTACATCCTGTGGCACACAAGACAACACATTCTGTGTGCGTGTCGTTGGACCTCTAATTGAATAAACGTTGTGAGAACGTTATGATCCTGATCCCACGACAAAAGATTAGCGCCATAATCAAAATGTGAACAGGAAACAAATCGCAGGCCATCCTCAAACCACAGACCCTACAGTCTAACCTCTGGGGGTGTAGAGTTTGTGTCCGGTGCTCTCGCACCATCCCGCCGGGTGGATGTCGGGACAGTTGGCGTTTACCCAGAAGTCGTGACAATCTGAGTAGCCGTCGAAATGGAGACGCAGCCTGAAGCCACAGACCTAAAGACAGGGCAAGATAGACAGGAGTCAAACCATGTTTCCCCAGATCTCTCTGCATCATTTTTTGCCAGTCATATGGCTATCTCTCTCTCTTTCTCTCTCTGAAGATCAATCAGAGTGTACAGTCAGGTTTTGTAGTGAGAGGTAAAAGCAAACCTCAAAGAGCATGCGACTGTAGGTTGAGCAGTGCTGCACACAGTACCTCAGCCACAGTCAGAACAAAGTACATGGAGGGATGCTGTGGGTCGATGCCCTCTAACTTCATGCCCTGACGGAATCCACTTCTGCACTGTGGGACTCTCTGAGACTGAAAACACAGGGGGTCACATCTAGAAAAACATAGACTCAAACACCCCTGTACAATTAAAACATTCAGTTTTACAAAGAAAATAATGTACTGAAAGAGAATTAAACCCACCTCGTGAAAGAGTTTAGCTGGAGCTGCCACTGCTTTGGTCTCCTCCAGATACTGTGCCCATGTCCAAGGCTCCACCTTGACCTCCCCAGCCCCTGTTTGTACACACGGACAAAACAGGAGATAAAGGTTACAGGAGATCTGGTACAGCAGAAACATGACTTAAATGGGGGGTCTAAATGGGTTTTCGTTATGCACAAATGTGTTTGCTAATTCTTACCTGCTGTGTTGTGTCGGACATCTGACTTTAAATAATCCTAGAACCACAAATACAACATACAGATTGATTACAATAAAAAACATAGTACCCCCAGCAAAAACAGGTAAAGAGAGCGTTCATCTAATACATTTTTTCTCTCTGAACATTTGGAGAGCACCACTAAACCACATAGCCATTCCTAAGTGATAGTTCACACTTCTGCGCTGTGCTCTCCCCCCGAGATCATTTCAAAACATTTAAAGATGTTTAGTGAATATGGATAGGATATTTATTCATATGGCAACATGTCTGTTCATTTCGTTGCTCTCTTCAGCGTGTTCATAGCTTATCATCACATAGGGAGATTCCTTGTACTATTACATCACCAGACTTTTGAGGATATCGTCACTAGCGTGGTGCCGTTTCTAAAACATAGCCGAAATTCTCTTAACAGATTGTTTTTGGCTGTTAGATGCGTATAAGTGAGGTCACTTACGAAAGTGTTCCTAAATGACGCATGCATTGTGGATACAGTGACACTCGAGTGTTTCCCACCATGCCATCCAGCTCAGACTCTTCCTCTGACGGACTCATGTAGTCTTTCCTCTTCCTTTTCTTCATGGGTTTCAGCAGCTCAGGGTCCAGAGATGCCAACCTGGCCCCTGGTATCTTCTCTGCACCTCCCACCCTCCTAAGGGGCAGATATAACAATAGGTCACAACTGCATAATAGCTTTGTCTAAGGCTAGCTATGAACTACGGACTTGTTCCGTGTGGTGTATCTTGCTGTAGGTCGTTCGTTTTTGTGTCTGCGTTTTACTGTGACGCAGTCTTGACTTTAATTGACCATAAATAATAGAAACCATTGTAAGAAGTTTGGATAGGGTTTATCCTTTGTTACTTACTTATCAGTCATCGGCTCCCTACGTAGCTGCTCGGGGTAGGTTCTCTGTGCCATAGGATCACAGCTCTTAAGCTGGCTTGGCCGTCCTAGTACTCCTGGCCCTCCTAGTGCTCCTGGCCCTCCTGGTCCTCCTAGTCCCCCTGGCTCTCCTTGTCCACCTGCCCCTCCCTGGGTCTTAGGCTCAATTTTGAGAGGCCTCTCCTGATCCAGGGCCACAACACCCACGGAGTTGAGAGGAGATATGACATCTACAACAAACATGTTATGTCAGTTTAGGGCTAGGAAATGATTGCCTTGCTTTTGATTATGTTTCTGTTAAAAAAATGAGTAAACTTGCGAGTTATGGCTTTGTTATGATACTGTATTACCAATTGCCAGTTGGCTACCTGTGTTGTTAGTTGGTCTGTTTTCAGAATCAGCAGTTTTTCCAGAAATAACAACTGCAGGTTCAGCACTGCTGATTTTCCCTGGGCTGATCATTTCCAGTGTTCCACAGTCACTCACACAGAACTAAAGGCAAAAAGTGCAAACAAAAAATGATAACCAGGTGCATAAATTGTACCTCTTTACTCCACACAATATCTTCTGCTTGAGAATAGTGTTGTGTGAATGTGATTCACCTTAAGGTTGCTGCTGGGTAAAATGGCCATCCCTTCTTTCCACTCCAGCACATGGACAATGCTACAGGTCCCCCCAACCTGGGGGGCCAGAGTGGGTGTCTCTACCTCCCCAGCTGTGGCTCCATTACTAGCCTCAACAGCACCTGAAGAGACCTCCACCTTCTGTGCACTTGGAGCAGGGGATTTGCCAAGAGGGGCCAGGTTTCCAAGTTCTGAGTGAAAAAGACTATGTTAGAATGCAACCCGCTGGGTTGTTCAGCCAGTTCACCTGAATTGACTAGTCAAGGGTTTGGTAGAAAGTAGACAAGTTGATTCAGCTAAGCTAAGTCTGGAATATATCTGATACATGGAATGGCTGGGGGTACCCAGGAGAGGTTTGCGAACCTATGGTCTACATGTCTTTGTACAGAATATTTTTGAGTTGAAGAACATTCAACTTGAAGTTGGGGAAACACTTAACTTAGCAGAGGCAACATTTTTAATAGATTAATTTGTATAATGTTTTACATAACGTTAGAGTACATTACAATGCCCTACTTAAATGTAAAAAAATACATATGCAACAAAAAAAAATCATATCTTACAAATTTACAAAAACGTATGATATTTTTTATTTTATTTAACATTAGAGTTACGGTTGGGTATCTCCAGTACAGGGGTTACGATTGGAGTTAGAAAACAACAACAAATAAATAAACTCTCCATGGTTAAACCCATTACAGCAAATGCTGGCGTGTTTTCGCCCTTCCCAACAGCCACTATATTAAAAACGAAATGCGCTCACCACTGCCCCTAGCGACCACAGTGTAACATAACGCAACATATCGTACGAATTCTGATTTAGCTATACTATCTTCCTTATTCCCATTTAACCATCCTTCAACGTTTAGGGTGCAGTACATGACAGAAGGGCATTTGGTGTAGATCCCGGAGCATAATGGTAGCCTCATCTTACCTGGCAAGATAAGTGTTGTGGTGGTCTGCGGGCATGTTCTCCGTGACAGGCTATCATTGGAGGACAGAGCGTCACTAGAGGCAGTGAAAGAAGTGGGATCTTCTTCTTTGGCTGAAACATCCACCTCTACTTTGGTACTCATGACAGACCTTTCTTAATGCCTCTGAAAAGAGATCGTAACGATGCCCTTTAAACTATCATTATTAGTATTAAGATTTTAGTGACAAGCTATGTAACATGCAGTGCCAAGGGGCATTTATGTCAGAAGGGTTGCAGGCTTTACATGTATTTTCTGCCTTATCCCCATAACATATTTTTATATGTATTAGGGGCAAAATACAGAGCCTAATTACCTGTACAGATGCTGACGTTTTTCTAATTTTAGGAATAAATAATAGCCAATTGTCTTTGCTGTCATATGTATTCTAGAGAAACCTTTCAAATGCACGAATTGCAGTACTTCCCAAGTCTCGATTGACAGCAGTAGTAAAAAAGTAGATTCGGGGAAAGGTAAAGAAAAAAAATGTAGTTGGTAATAGCAAATGAGCGCAACTACTCGCATAACGTGGGAGCTATTTAAAGCAGATTCTACATTATTGATCAAAATCACATATTCTGCTGTAAAATGGCGGAGATTCAGAAATCCTTGAAGCTAAGAGGGAAAAAAAAAACAGAAATTTGATGCAATTTGTACAACACCACCGTCAAGAATTCGAATGAATGAATGAATCGTCCATGTCATGCTACGAGAAAAATAGCCTGCCAGGCCTATTAGAACGCTGCAGACCGTTAGCCTGTTGTCTTCTGTAAACTACCGAATTTGGCATAATGTATAATTCTCAAATGATTTTCGATAGCAGGTTTGTGGTTAATTGTATTTAAACACGCTTTACATCAAACGAAAGAAAAAAAGACATCTTACCATCTGCACAGGTTCAAATTTCAGGATTCAGCAGCGTTTATTGCATAGAACTCAAAGCAAATTTGTATTACTAGCCG
The DNA here is from genome assembly GCA_016801105.1 of Esox niger. Classification (NCBI taxonomy): domain Eukaryota; kingdom Metazoa; phylum Chordata; class Actinopteri; order Esociformes; family Esocidae; genus Esox; species Esox niger. The sequence goes on from JACXGJ010005385.1 coordinate 24,710, forward strand.
ATCAATTTGGGACTCAATTTAGCTTACCAGCGGCTTCTATTGCGGGTCATAATCTTAAAATCACGCGTGCGCAGATCCAAAGCAGCGGACCAATGTCCAATTCAAACAGACACTAAAAACACTACACCCTTCTACACGAAATAATCATTTTCATTGATCGATGTGCAGTTTAAATCTCAAACGTCGAAGAAAAAAATAGCGCGCTACCACTGCAGGATAAACAAACCACAACTCAATTTTCATAAGAACTTTTAATGTACAATAAAAAAAATCGACATGGATACATATAGATCGATTTTCATATGGAAAATGTGGAATTTTCACCATCCATCGTTTAAATCCTTTTATTGACTGCCAAAAAAAGAAAAAAGCTTGTCTACAAGACACACAAGCAAGTACATTAGGGCATATCAAATAACCTCTGGCCTCAAAAGGTGAACTGACTCAAATCAAGAAAATGAAAAATGTCAAAACACCAACAGAGGTAAATAAAAGCAGACCGGAAGACTAACACAAACTTAGAGTATAAAAGAAAGGCCTGGCTTATTTTAAATACAGAGCCCTTCAGACAAGCTCCACTATATACAAAAGACTGAGAGCTGTAATCTATGATGTGCAGCCTGACAAAAAAAAAAAAAAAAAAAAAAAAAAAAAAGACTAAATCCCTCATGCCATGTAATGCATTGCAAGATTGTAGTTAGATTTGAATGGCAAGGACCGCTAGCGCTGATTAAGACCGAGCAAGCCATGATGCACCTGGTGCTGCAATGTGTCAAATCAAGTCATAACAGATCCTTTATCACCAGATGGTTCTAATCCATAAAACACGAATTAAGCAAAAACTGGGAAATGCCCTTAATCTCGGGAGGCAGATCTAGACCGGGAGCGGGAGACTGAGCGCTTGTCTGGAGATTTGGAGTGGCGGTCAGCTGCTGGGGACGGGGAGCGAGAGGAGCGGTCCTCCTTTCCATTCCCCATTGGGGATGCTGAGCGGCTACGGGACTTCTTGCTGGCAGACTTCTCCTTGGAACGGCTGCGGGAATCCCGCTCGGATTTCACTTTGGAACGGCTCTTGGAACGGGACTTGCTTTTGTCAGAGCGTGATCTGGATTTGCGGGAGCGAGAACGGGAACGAGACTTGCGGGTGCGAGAGCGAGATTTCCGTCCAGACCTGGAACGGCGCCTCTTGCTGCGAGAATGGGATCTGTTTGAGTGTGAAAATATATTCAATTTCAGGTAAATTCCAATTACATTTATAAACCGAATACACCCAAATGCGGATAGTCAGTTTTCAATGTACCCATTGACCAATCTAAAAGTGCTGCCTAGAAAGTAGTGTCTCCTCACCGGGATCGAGATCGGCTGTTACTCCTGGAGCGGCTGCTCCTACGGCTACGAGAGCGACGTCTGCTGCGTGAACTGAGGGGGCAACAGTAAAACACATCAAAACCCTTCAATATAACACCATGGGGAGTAGCAGGTGGATGGCGAAACATAGCCAGTCAATGCAGGCACAGCACATTACCCAGAGCGACTGCGAGAGCCGGAGCGGCGACGACGAGACTTCTCCTCCACCAAGCGGATCTTTCTCCCATTGATGTCTGTCCCATCCAGCTTATCCAGGGCCCTTCTCATGTCCGACCGTGAGCCGAACTCAATGACTCCTTCGTTGGCTCGCTCCTTGTGGGCATCGGCATACGTGACTTCTCCAGCCTGGCGCATGAAATCCTGCAGGGGATAAGGTAGTGATCACTGAATGGTAGATTCCTCCAAAGTAAATGGCATGCCTAAGGTTAGAACTGCCTCAACCTCAGTACTTCTCCACTCCCATTAATAGAATTATCCCACAACTTACCTTCAGATCCTGCCAACTGCAGCGGCTGGATAGATTCTCAACAATCAGACGGTACTCCGTACGGACGGGAGGCCCGTACTTATCCCTTCCAGTGCGGCTTCGGCTGCTGCTGTAACCACTACTACCTTTAAATGACAGGATGAACAAACAATCAACACAACAGAGTGATACAGGGACATCTTAGTGGATCAGACCAGATACAGAGACTGCAGCTATCGGGATAAAAGTCGTGGTCACGTTTAACCTGTACGATGTCCATTTAGACCCATTCTCATGACAAACCTCCTAATAAGTGACTGAAGTCTTATAACCGTGGCATTTGACAAAGTGGCTCAGTTTTTATTCTCCTCACTGTACCGCTTCTGAAGTAGTTCACATCTGTGCAAAGAACACCACTGCATCTGTTACCAGCAGCATACAGCCAGTCTGACGAATGTTTAATAGCTGCAATTCTTTAGCTGTACAAACAAATGGACAGTGATGTTCTTCTTACAAACCCTTGAATCCTGAAAGACAAATAGAAGCTCCCAAAAAGTCGCTGTCAAAAACATTTTAAGTGCCAACTGAAATAACGCTACAAAGTTATTGCCATGACTTTGCCTAACCGGTTGTCCAACTGGGGGCAATTCAGTGGTTGTATCCACTTGCGAGCGGTAACATGTTTGACTTAAAACTGCCCCACTTATTCTTTCAACATAGAAACCAATGGGAATCCTCACCATCACCCCTGGTCTATTGGCAAAAGGATGCTGTCATCATGGCTTCCGGTTAGGTCAGCCAAGGGTCAAGGGGCATAGGTCACACACACATTGTAAGGTGAAAGCCAAGGCCAAACGGGACAGGCAGTCATCTTAGCCTCAATGGACTCGGACTCAGCCTCAGCCCGCAGCTGGACTCTTTCAAATTGAAACATCAAGGACTTTGTTAATGTTGAATAATCAAACGTTAAGTACAATTCACATGTATGTAGTTAACGATACAGCTGGGCTATATGGTGATAGTCTTGACTTATTATTAGCTAAACAGTTGTTTAAACATATTTCCACCAGGAAGAAAACACTAGAAACAGGGTTTCATTACTCCTAAACAATAGCAGTATTCTCACGTCTGCTCTAAATTGGGTCAAATAGTAACATTACTTACATTCTTTAATGACAGTGGTGACACCATTGGGTATTGGCGAGCTAGGTCAAACTCCACTTTAGTTTCACAGTTCTGTGTGTACTGTCCACATTCACATTTCCTTGGTCCATTGGGAAAAAGTGAGGGGGAAATTGAAACAGAATACACTTACTGCGACCACCACCATATCCATCGCGGTCGCGCCGCGGTCCTCGGGCATGTTCCACCGTCACGCGCTCTCCGCATAACTCCTTGCCATTCAGTTCATACACTGCGTCGTCCGCATCGCGGTTGTCTTCAAATTCTACAAAGCCATAACTAAAAGAGGAAACATTTCAATGTTGTGTTTAGTTAGCAATACTGCAACCACAGACTATGTTTAAAATTGCTTAGACTCATGTAATATGTAGTCAGTAAACAAAAATTACTTCGTTAGTTATGATTAACCAGCGTAGTGACGACGTGGTCAGCAGCCATTTTGAACATGCTGTATAGTTGTAGCAGCTAGCTAGGCAACTTGTTTTCGACATGTCAGCTTGCTAACATTCGCTAAGGCAATTAACTACAGCTAGTCTAGTATTTGAACGTTATGATAGTAAACATCTCTACATCACAAGTTGCTATTAAATCCAAAAAATAAGAAAGCAGCCATGCAAATACGCATGTAGCAGTAGCTAGCCATTTATTCTCGTTTTCGGGAAGGTAGCTAGCGTTACGTCAAAGATGCATTGCCACAGAACCGAGCCAGATAGTTCACCAGATGAATAAATGTGAAGCATAGTGTAGTAAGAGTCTGCAGACCGAAATAGAACTCCTCCCAACGTTCTGCCTACTTTCATCGTCTCAAAACCGTATTCGGTTCTCTATGGATTCGAACGGACTGGACACGTTGGACCTTACCATTTACACATTTTAAGTGGTTGTTCAGGAGTAAAGTGAACAGTTACAATATAAACGTTCAGAGTATACGTTTCCTAACAGAAACAATGCAAAAACGTGCCAATGTTACACCCAATGGTATCTCGGTGGCTAATGTTTGACACACCTCCGTTCCTAATCCGCTTCAACAGCCTCCAACTGTAAGCAATGTTGACCATCTTGCTCTCGTTATACAAGTCTTTGGTATGTCTGTGGTAAGCTAATGTTAGCGTTGACTGTTGTTACATGCTAACGCTAGCTTACCATTTGCTCTTTATCTGAATTAGCTAGTTAGTATATCAATTTAAACGTACCCATTTTTTAGATCAATTTCCATAAGCTTTCCGTAGCCACTGAAAAACCTCTGAATATCTTTTTCTCGAGCATGATAACTCAATTTTCCAACATAGACGCGAGGCATGATTATTAACCCTCGGTCGGCTATCTAAACTGACAACAAAATGCCGTTAACAAAAGAGAAGTAGAAGAGAGGTTCGAATCTTTTATGCAGATCGTGACGTCAATATCCATCATCGCGAGAATACATCAATTCACACCCGCAAACCATTCAGGAAATATTAATATTAATTGTTATTATTACACATATTTTAAAGACAGTTGGCCTGTATGCAGAGATGAGAACAATTTCAACAAATATCAGAAAATACATTCTTAAAAAAGATATATATTTTTAACCAAATATGTGGATTTTGTTTATATTTTGTAACAACCCTTTAAATGTCAACCAAAGTATTGGTTAACTTTGGTAACGATAATGGCCATTTCCATTAATTTTACTTGTTTTAACTGATATTATTTCATTTAGTTTAGTTGACTCCACAACTGTAATATCTTTGAATACTAAATTACCAAAATACAAATGTGAAAAATAATCAATTGCAAAGGACACATGGTATTATTCTAATGAAACCCACCCCTAAACAAGACCAAATCTGGACTGTTACAAATAATTTAGTATAATATACAGTTCACTAAAGATTAGACTAGATTCAACTTTGTCATTAAACAAGAGAACAGCACAATGTAATGCAGTTTGCATCTAACCAGAAGTGCAAATAGGAAATGTGTCAGGAAAATGTATTTTCAAGTATTTAGTATAGGTATATATAAAGTGGAATGTATAATGTGAAATGAAGGCAAATTCAGAACAATTGGCAATACTAAATACACAATTAAGGCAAATAGATGGTCAAACATTACAAGTATTAGGTATAGTATACAGCATGTTACAAGCGGGATAATTGTTATTCAGGTACAAATGGAAATTCAAAATGGCATTTTAGATGTCCAGTCAAGGCAAATTGAAAGGTAAGGTAGAATGGGCAACCAGGATGTAGAGATAACAGCAATGAGGTCCCCAAGGTAGACATGCGTATGTAATAACTGTAAAAAATGCAAGCACAATGGCAATTCTAGATGTGCAAAGAGGAATATTGAATGTGGAAGGTGCATGTGCAACTAAAATGCAGGGACTCTAACAAAGACACCTGTACCACCTGCCTGATGGTAGGAGGACAAAGTTTGTGGGATAGATGTGAAGGGTCCCTGATGATCCTGCACGCCCTGCGCAGACACCACTTGCGCTGGATGTCTACGATGGCTGGAAGCTGGGCACCAGTGATGTGCTAGGCAGTTTTCACCACCCATTGCAGTGCCTTCTGATCGGCAACAGTGCAACCACTAAACCATATTGTGGCTCAGTTAGTCAGAATGCTCTAGACTGTGCAGCAGTAAAACACAGGGAGGGCAGACGGGCTTTCTTCAGCCTCCTCAAAAAGTACAGGCGCTGCTGTGCCCTTTTGACAAGGGCTGAGGTGTTGAGGGTCCAGGAGAAGTCCTCAGAGATGTGGACACCCAGGAATTTGAAGTTGGATACATACTCAACTTCAATGCCATCCACGATGACTGGGGTGTGACTGCAGCCTTTAGGCTTCCTGTAATTCACAATAGACTCCTTGTTTTTTTTCGCGTTGAGGGCCAGGTTGTTGTCAGTGCACCATGCCACCAGGCGCTTGACATCCTCCCTGTAGGCTGACTCACCATTGTCACTGATCGGGCCTAACACCATGGTGTCGTCTGCAAACTTGATGGTGGTGTGTACAGAGGGTGAAGTGTAAAGGAGAGGGCTAAGCACACAGCCTTGTGGAACACCAGTGTTCAGGAGACAATGGTGTTGACTTCACTGTCTGTGGTCTGTTGGTTAGCATGTCCAAAGTCCAGTTGCAGAGAGAAGGGCTGATCCCAAGGTCATGGAGTTTGTTGACTAGTCTAGAGGGGATGGTCGTGTTGAATGCTTAGCTGAAGCAGTAGTTCTCAATATTTTGCCTCCAAAGCCTCTTGTGTACAAAAACATATTTTATGACCACCTAATTTAAGTTATGGTAGTTTCCCTGTCTTCTTTTCACAAAAATGAACAAAAGTGCATGTTTTTATTGTGTTTATTAAAAGAAAATTGCTTGCTGCCAATGCCATCTGCCCACATTATCAGGAGAAAACATTCTAAATAAATACAAATTGTCAGACTATAATGACAAAAGCTGCTCACTCAGCAAGAGGACTGCTGCTGGCTTCTGGAAATAATGTGGTAAATACAGTGGATATAAAAATTCTACACACCCCACATTGTATTATTCTGCTAAAATGCCAGGCGTTTGTGATGTAAAAAAATAGGTAAAAGGCAAATAATGTCAGAACTTTTTCCACCTTTATTGTTACCTATAACATGAACAATTCAATTGAAAAACAAACTGAAATCTTTGAGGGGAAAAATAAAAAATAAGATATTAGAAGCACACTATTAAAGGGAGCCCTCCTGATCTCAGCTTGTTACCTGTATAAAGGACACCTGTCCACAGAAGCAATCAATCAATCAGATTCCAAACTCTCCACCATGGCCAAGACCAGAGAGCTGTCCAAGGATGTGAGGGACAAGATTGTAGACCTACACAAGGCTGGAATGGGCTTTAAGACCATCACCAAGCAGCTTGGTGAGAAGGTGACAACAGTTGGTGCGATTATTCACAAATGGATAAAACACAAGGCAACTGTCAATCTCCCTCGGTCTGGGGCCCCATGCAAGATATCACATAGTGGAGTTAAAATTATCATGAGAATGGTGAGGAATCAGCCCAGAACTACACAGGAGGATCTTGTCAATGATCTTAAGGCAGATGGGACCATAGTCACCAAGAAAACTATTGGTAACACGCTACTCTGTGAAGGACTGAAATCCTGCAACGCCCGCAAGGTCCCCCTGCTCTAGAAAGCACATGTACAGGCACATCTGAAGTTTGCACATTAACATCTGAGTGATTCAGGGAACTGGGTGAAAGTGTTGTGGTCAGATGAGACCAAAATCAAGCTCTTTGGCATCAGCTCAACTTTCCGTGTTTGGAGGAGGAATGCTGCCTACACCATCTCCACCATCAAACATGGAGGCACTTGACCTTATGCCCACATTATGCTTTAGGGGGGGGTTTCTGCTAAGGGGGCAGGACAAATTTACTGCATCAAAAGGACAATGGACAGGGCCATGTACCGTCATATCTTGGGTGAGAACCTCCTTCCCTCAGCCAGGGCATTGAAAATGTGTTGTGGATGGCTATTCCAGCATGTTAATGACTCAAGAAAAACTCAAGAAGCACATTAAGGTCCTGGAGTGGCCTAACCAGTCTCCAGACCTTAATCCCATAGAAAATCTGTGGAGGGAGCTGAAGGTTCAAGTTGCCAAACGTCAGCCTCAAAACCTTAATGATTTGGAGGTCTCCAAAGAGGAGTGAGACAAAATCCCACCTGATGTGTGCAAACCTGTTGGCCAACTACAAGAAACGTCTGACCTCTGTCATGTTTTGCAGAGGGGTCAAATACTTATTTCCCTCATTAAAATGTTAATCAATTTATAACTGGGATATTTTTGTTATTCTGTTAACTGCTGAAATAAACTGTTCAAAGAAACCTACCATTAAAATTATGGACTAATCTTTTTCAGTGGGCAAACGTCAGCAGGGGATCAAATACTTTTCTCCCCTCACAGTACCTTTATGCTTAAAAACTATCTTTGGTGAAAATGTCCTGCAGGGTCTGGATGTGAAACCAACTGAGAATCTGTGGTGCATAAGCATCAAACAAACATGAGCAACCTAGAGCAAGTCTGCCAAGAATGGATAAAAATCCTTCTGAAACTGTACAAAGCTGGTACATACCTACCCCAAAATACGTAAATCGGTTGTTACACTGAAAGGTGGTTCTCCCAAATAACATAATTACATTTCAATGTTATCACAACAGATATTGGACTGCTGTTGAGGCCAGGGATATTCAATAGACTCAAAAGTAGTTTAAACAGTTGTATTTCTAATACAAGTAACGTAAATAATGCCAATCTTTTTCCTGTAACAATATTTTACTTTGTACGTGGTCGTATTCTTTGGTATGAGTACATTTGCATGGAAAAACGATCTGACATCTGCGACCCATTCACATCATTGGATTGTGCAAAAATAAAGTATTTAAATAAATTAGAAAGAACAACAATTTAACCCGTAATTATTTACTCTTAATTTTATTATTCAATGTCATTAAATTGTACAACAATGTAACAGAGAAAAAAAAACATTAAATACAATCATGTTATCAATGACAGTAGAAAAGAAAATATCAGATATTACAAAAGAACATCATGTCATTACTTTTCAACCCCTTTTGGAATGCCTATGGCTGGGACAGGTTGCCAGTCAGATGCAAAGGAGATGGAAAAACCTTGTGTGATAGATCTTTTAGCAAACAGCAACTCCACCACTGGTGTTGGCACCAGATAGGAACGGGATTGTGCAGGCTGAGGCATTTGACAATCCTTTATTTTTGAAACTACAGACGAGACGCTGTCCAAATCTAGAGATATGAGATAAAAATCAACAAGTAAATAACTCTTGACAGCCAATATAAATGTTGTTACAGATCATGTATATCATCAATCACAGGCAGTTAGACTCACCATTTCTTATTCCGTGGTTTCAGCTCCTCAGTAGCATTACGCAAGAATATGTAGTTCTTTTTTTGAGGGTTGTAGTACTCATGTCCCTTCGTTATAACACAGAGGATTATAATTGAAAATGTTAACATATTATTAAGCAGACGCTCACATCTGGAGCAAATTAATTTTGCAGAAATAGAATTAATAACATTTAATCAGACAATCGTAATGTTGTACGAGACAAAATATTACCTTTGACCAATCATAGCTGGAGGCATAGGCAAATATGTTGCCATTGTTGTTGAAGGAGCATGCTGTAATTGGCTGGTCCAGCTGCTCAGAGGTCTTCAGTTTAGTGCGGGCGTCTTTATCCCAGAAGCTAAAACGTCCATCAGAGCCAACAGTTGCCAGTGTCCCATGCACAGGGTGGAAGGATATAGCATTGACCTGTTTGATCCAAAAGTTTCCATCAAAAACACCCCAATATCATGTTCTTCGTATCAACTGTAGCCCAACTGATATGAAAGCAGGTTGTAGAGAGAACAAGCACAACTCACAGCATAGATGTCTTGTGGTGTAGCTGTGTTGGTTCCATTCGATCTGTGGCACTTGAAGGTGAAATTATCCTTGGCTCTACAAAAAATACATAGATGTAAGTAGGTTCTATGGATGAAAGCAATGGGCTTTCCTGCAGTTCGTAAGGGAAATCTATCTTTGTGCCACTCACGGGTTGGGTGGGTTTATGTAGTGAATGGCGACCCGGCCTTCAATGCTCCCGAGAGCAAATCCGGCAGGCTTGTTCTGTTTGTCTTTAAAGATGGCTATGCAGCGGTGCTGATACAAAGAGAAAAAAAGAGGTGTGGTGTTAGGGTGTACACTACATTAACTACTTAGCATTGGAAACTGCACTCTGTAAAAAAGGTCTGTGCACAATGTGCAATGTAGTGTATGTACAGTAGAAGACAGTCCTGTAAATGTACTGGTCATTTAAGTAAACCTTTATTTATCCAGGAAGTCCCATTGCGATCAGAAGACCTTTTTTAGGGAGACCTGTAAGTCACCTGGTATGTGAAACCAGTCACCTGGTGTTTGAGTGGTGAGTCTATCCTACGGAACTCAGAGGGCTGGTTTTCAAGCTGATATACAATCAAGCCTCGCTCAGCAGATGCTACCACAGCCATGGGATACACCTAAGAAAACAGCCCGATATCAACCAGTTAGCTGACAACAAGGCTTGTAAAACCACATATCTATAATGTATTTCAAGTGTAACTCTGCTCAATAACATTAGCATTACAACTCAGTTGTTGGCTATACAGTTTAAGCATGTTAATCACTGGAGGTGATTCTCACCACATCTGCGCAGTAGCACCTCTCTGGTAACTGCAGGGACATCATTGGATTTGGTGAGCGGGTATCCCAGAACTAAAACAGAGCAAACCAAATAAGTGAGCAAAGCTACTTGAATCTAAGATAGTTACGATGTGGACATAGGTCTGCCCCGTGGTATCTTTAATCATAAGAAAAATACAGCAGGAATAGAGCAAACTTAATTTTGGGGAATTTCATTGTGGTATTACATACGAGTACGCTGGCAAAAAACTCAGTATCTGCACGCAAACCTTTCAGGAGCCTTACTGCCAGTTGCATGACAGACTGCATAATTATTATATAAAACAGATGGTTCACCATCACAGTAATTCCTCTTACTTTCAGAGTTTTGTCCCAGCTCCCTGTCATGATACAGTTGTAGTTGGGGGCTTTGATCCAGTGGACTGTTCTTATAGGAGCATCATGCTAATTGGGAACAAAAACATTTTTATAAGCGATTCTCAAACTTTCGTTGGAGAAAAACCGACATTGTACAATTTGGGTGTAGCATTGAACTAGTTCCTCATACACTTAGTCAAGGGCTTTGTAATTAGTCAACAGGTTAAAACAGTTGTGCTAGCACTCAAACGAATACAATACATGGAACGTATAGGGGTCCCAGAGTAGAGGTTTGGACATCACCAATTGAAAAATAACAAAAAACATTATCATATTGAGATATTTACCTGTGCAATCTGTATTGCCTGGTTGGTGTTGAGATCCCACATTTTGGCAGTCTTGTCACATGAAGCAGTGAAAACCTTGCTTCCATCCTGAGATAGAAGGAAAATAGTCAAGTTTTGTTGAAAGAGCTCATGGTTAGAAAATATGTGATATGAGGGGGCCTACTTCACTCCAGCAGACATCAAGGACTGGGCCAGTGTGCATCTGCTGGGCTTTAGGGACTGTCTGTCCATTGTCCTGTACCTCCCAACACCTCACCTTGAAAAATAGAACAGCCCCATGTGAAACTGAATGCTTTTTGACACATGAAATCTAAAGTGGGCACTTGAACAATTAACTCACATCATTGGCCCAGGACCCCCCTATCAAGAAGTTCCCTGGCATGGCAGGGGGACTGAACGCCAAACAACTGATGCTGTCATCTGGGGGCGAGGTTACTTCCACATCCTGTACGAAACAACGCATTAAAAATCTTCCCATTCTATTTGACCAATTAGAATTAATTATTACAAACATAAATACTACTAGTTAAGAAATCTATAGACAGGGAATGTTGTGAGATCCCTACCTTCATTGGGTTGTGGGTGTCTGTAGTTGCCGCTCCGAATCCCCCCGCGCCAAAGCCTGTGCTGGTTCCGAACAAGCTCATGACGAGGGATTGACTTCAGCCAACACGCGGTTAGTAATCTAAAAGCAGTACAGAAAATGAAACCCAAATCGTTTAAAAATAGATAATCATTCAACACGTTATTCGTATACATACATGATTACAATGAAAGGGGGGCACTAGCTAGTTAATACATGTCAGTGGCAATGCTTCTTACAAGTAGTCTTGTGCTTCAGCGGCTAGCTAAAATGAATGGATGTTGCTCACAAACCATCATGTTGTTCACTAGCATATTGCTATCTACTGCCTAGGCCTCATATCCACTGCCGTTGTGATAATAAATATAGCGATTTTGTTTCAGTGAAAGGCATTAGTTATATGAACATATCAAGTTTGTTTACCTTTTTTACGTTGTAAAGCTTTGAAGAAACTATGCTGCACGGAGCTGAAACGGAAATGCTCACTGCCCATGCGCAGAGCGTGTTTCACGTAGTTAATGCAGTTGCGCTGCGCGGTGACTCCGCACAATAAGTGTGTAGTCGTACCTTGTGTAATGATTTACACATTGGGTAATCATTTACACATTGTGTATTCCACAGTAATATATTATTATCCACAATTCATTTTGAATAATTCCACTCAAAAGTTGTGCATACTTTCGAGGAGAAATTACACAACAAATGTGTCTGAAAAAGTATTCAACGAACCTACTGAAAAAAGGCAACAGAAAATCAGTATATTTAGGAGAAAATATCAGGTTTAAAAAATTTTAAGTACCTTTCTGAACAAATTGGTAGTATCGTTTATGTTTCTTGTTTGATGTATGAAACAAAATTAAAAGATACCCATAATCACGTATTGTATAAAGCCCTTTTAATATTGTTTTTAAAAAAGGGCTTTATCCCAGATTTGGAAATATACTGCGTGCACAATTATTAGGCAAATCGCATTTCTCGAGATTTATTTTATTGTTGAACAATCCTAATGCTTTATGTCAATCCAAAATTTTATTGAACGTTAAACAAAGGAAAAGTTCATTTTTGATCTCTCATTAGAATGCAAAATGATCAGGCAATAATTGGTGTGTGGAATAATTAGGCAACTCATGTTTTTATTCTTAATTTTTAAAGTATGTGTAACAAATATGTAACACAAAATGACATTTAATTAAAAATGTCCTTTCTAAAATATTCAGTGTCCAGTATAACCACCATTATTTTCAATAACTGCCATGAGCCTTCCATCCATAGAATCTGTCAGTTTCTTAATCTGTTCACAGTCAACTTTCACTGAAGCAGAAACCACAGCCTGCCAAATGCTGTTCAAATAGGTGTATTGTCTTTCCTGACTGTAAATCTCACATTTGAGAAGGGCCCACAAATTCTCAAGATGATTTAAATCAGGACGAAATGGGCCAGGTCATTATTCGGGCATCTTTGTGGTGCTTGCATGCTAGCCAAGCAGTGGAGTACTTGGTTACATGTAATGAAGTATTGTCCTGCATGAAGATCATAGCCTTCTTGATATTCCAGAAACTGGCAGTACGTTTGGGAGTTGAGTTTCAGTCCATCTTCAACTAGAAACCATCCAACTACCTCATACTTAATGATAGCAGCCCATATGAGTAGCCCTCCTCCAGCTGGCTGGAGCCTGACTGAAGTGGTGCCGTGTGTCCATTAGTGATCCAGCCATGGGCCCATTCATCTGGTCCATCGTCACTCTCATTTCATCTGTCCATAAAACCTTGGAAAAACCTTTCTTCAGGTATTTCTTTGACCAATCCGTACAGTACATTTAAAATCGTATTCAGTAGTGGTTGTGTTTCAGCCTTCTTGACCTTGGCCATGTCTCTGAGCACTTGACAACTTGTACTTCTGGACATTCCAGGTAGGTTGCAGGTAAATTTTTGGGCTGTTAATTTGAGTCTTTTCTTCTCCATGTGTTTTTTGTACCCCAGTGGACTATTCGCTACAAAACCTTTGATTGTCCGGTGGTCATGCCTCAATAGTTCAGCCATTTCAAGAGTGTTGCATCCATCTGAAAAGCAATTTACAAATTTGAACTTTTCAGTGTCAGTTAAATCTGAGGTCATGACACTGCCTAATAATTATGCACACCTTGGTATTAGGTGTCATTCACTGTTGCCACACACTCTCTCATTACACCAATGTAGTTTAGCTGAAAATTATTCAATCCAGTGAGCACTCAATTTTATAAGGTTTGGAGTTGGAAAATGTGCATAGATATGATACACTCAGAACACTCACTTGCCTAATAATTGTGCAAACAGTGTAGAAGTAAACATGTGATTGTCATAAAAGCATGCACACACAAGCACGTCATCCTAATTTCTTCAATATATTCTTTAGTTTCAGTCCAGCCACACAATCATAGGACAGGCAGCTTTTTCTTTTTACCAATCTTCCATGATGGATTAACATACCAGATAAGCAAGTAAAAGCAGCAGAGGATGGTACGGAAGAGGGACATTCAGACTCCACATAACCCCTTTCACATTAAATCCTACAGACACTTCTGGTTTTCTCCTGGCTTTTCTTATAGTCCTTTGCAGCACACAAGTAGACCACACGGGCAGTACAGTTTACCAATCTAAATATGATCTATGTGATACTGAAAAGAGCTCCCTGAATGTATCTTTGAATGAATATTTACTTGTATGTGAATATACAATGTATAATACTTCACAGTACTTGAACCAGTGGAAAGCTAATGTCAATTACTTCATAATAACAGTATTGAATTCAGAATTGTCACGAGGGTGTACGCAGGGAATCCAAAAAGGGAGATGGAGGCAAATGCAGGGGCGCAGGGGAAAACTTTAATGACTAAATACAAAACAAAACCGAGTGCCGTGCACTACATAAAACAACAAACTGAAACTAGGCGAATGGGAGCAGGAGCAAACGGACAACAAACATTCACAATGACAGGCGACAGGCGACAGGCGACAGGCGACAGGCGACAGGCGACAGGCGACAGGCGACAGGCGACAGGCGACAGGCGACAGGCGACAGGCGACAGGCGACAGGCGACAGGCGACAGGCGACAGGCGACAGGCGACAGGCGACAGGCGACAGGCGACAGGCGACAGGCGACAGGCGACAGGCGACAGGCGACAGGCGAC
>JACXGJ010005386.1:0-39393 GCA_016801105.1 Esox niger
GGGGGGGGGGGGGGGGGGGGGGGGGGGGGGGGGGGGGGGGGGGGGGGGGGGGGGGGGGGGGGGGGGGGGGGGCGGTTTCAGGTGAGTGGCAGCTGGAATCATCAGCTACAGTCTTGATCTGCAGCACAGCCAGGAGGACTTTGGACAGGGACAGCAATATAACAGCGTAAAACCACGGGGCTGAGAGGGTGGGGTCCAGAGTCACTTGTGGCACTGGGTTCATACTCTTGCTCACAGGTTTAAAATCTTTTCAGTCCCCATTGACTTGGATTGTCTTATACTGCCAGTACCCTACTGTAGGGTGATCTTCCATAATTGTTCAGACTTTTTATACACTAAAGGGTGTTATGGTGGAAACTCCTGAACATGTTTTCATGTCATTGGGCATGTGTTATTAATAGGAGTCCACTGTGTCCAGAGACTAAATCCAGGCACTGCAGCCCCCTCAGAAACCCTGTTTCATCGTGTTAGTGTCCCAATGGTCTTCAACACCAGGACTAGTCACCCAGGTGGATTAATGCCATATGTAGTCTAGAGCAGGTCAAATAACTATGCTTGTTGACATTTGAATTCTGAAATGTATCTCAAAATAATAGGCAGACATCATTTACATCTAGCTGACTGAAAATTTAAAAAGTATTGACACAGGGGAGATAATGTTTGTTCTGACAATGTCATGTCTAGAGTCTGGACGGTTGCTCTAATTATGTTGCCATTAGACTATGTATTTACACTGAACAGCGTGATTCTTGTGTCATATTTTGGTATTGGACTTATTATACTGTATTACATGGGACCTGAAGCTCAATCTTTGTGTCGTCCAATCCCGTTTAAGGTGTTCTGTAGGGTGACACACCATGACTTGTAGTTTGCACATGCTGTGTGTCTGCGCTTCTATAAAACGCTATTTGCCGACCGCATAAGGTTAATGTTGCAAAGATGTGTCCCTGAAGGCAGGGCTGTAGGCAGCATCCTCAGTAGTGGGCCTGCTGGAGCTGTCGGGTCCTTCCCATGGCCCGGAGGAGTGGGTGGTGGTCCTGCATAGCAGCACATCTCAGAACACGGTGACTCTTCTCCCAATCAGCCGGAGCGCATGCACTCATACACACACACACACGCACACACACACACACACACACACACACACACACACACACATGCGCACAGCCCATCAATGAAGAAGGACGACACCATTGAAGATGATGAAAACTCCCCATCTGACATTTAGTAACCTTTCAACAGAGAGAAATGGAGATGTAAGAGTGAGAGAGTAGAAAGGATGGAGAGAAAGGAGTTGTGCAGGGTGTCTGTATGTGCCAGACTTATTTCCTCTCTCGATGCTCTGCCCCTCTCAGTAACTGGCTGCAGAACACCAGATAGGCAAAGCATCTGCTGTGAAAAACAGTGCATGTGTTGGCTTGTTCGTCTTGCCAAAAACGCAACAAAATATTTGTCATTACACCACTTCTCTCTCCAAACTATTCCAAATCACGCATAAGTGTAAATATATATTTTTCTCTACCAGAGTGACTGTTTCTTATTGCCAGAGTGATTGGCAGAGGGATGTGCGCCATGCTGATAACTACTGATGTTTTAATTACGAGACCAGTCTTTAATCATTAAGGGCCAGGTTCAGACTTCAGTCAGATACACTTAACATGAACTTCAGTCAGTAAAACATGAGTCACTTTGAGGGGGTGGTATGGGCTCAATTCAGTCAAATCAGCCTATGGAGGGAGAAAGTGGGTTTGTATAAATAAGCTCTAGGAAGGTAGATAGGTGGCTATACTAGCTAGTTCATTTATGACTATGCATATCAGATTGTGTGTATATTTATAGTGAATGCATAAAATGTTCCCACATCAAAGTCAGTAGATGAATAAAGACGTTTGTCTACTACTAAAAGAAATGGTCAGGTTCCAGGTTGCTTAAGGAGGTGGCTTGCCCTTAGGCACCAATGTGGGCTTCCTCTTCTTACTGCCCAAATGACCATAGTAAACTCCTACCATTAGTAGTATGGTTCAGACTTTCAGATACACTGCCAGAGTTGGCTAAGATTATCTTGTTTATTTCCAAAGCATTTTATTCTTGTCTGCTGACTAGGAGGTACCTGCTGACCCTGTAAAGGTAGCTGAAGTAGGCACGCTAGTTTGAATATTAAGTTTGACTAAACTTTATCCTCAGCTGTGCACCTCCAGGTAGCCTGGCTGAGGTGTCCTGCTTTGCCCAGCAATTGTCTGTGACTCAGTGCGTCCTGGGCATACTGCCTAGGGAGAGAGTCTATGAGTTGTTTTGTCTCGACACTCTGTTGACCCCAGATTAGTGCAGCGCTGGGACCAGACAATGGCCACTTTGGAAAGAACGGCTAGAACATGAAGAAACGAGATGCTGGAGAGATCAGAGGTGAAGACTTCATCACAGTGCAAGCTTGGAAGATCCTAAAACATACAGTAGGACTACTAGTCAAAAGTTTGGACACACCTACTCATTAAAGGGTATTTCTTTAGCTGGACTATTTCCCCCATTGTAGAATAATAGAGAAGATTTCTGTCAATGTTAAATATAACTTGGAATCATGTAGTAACCAATCAAAATACATTTATATTTTAGATTATTTAAAATAGCCACCCTTGCCTTGATGACAGTTCAACTGACAGTTCAACACTCTAGGCATTCTCACAACCAGCTCCATGAAGTATTCACTAAGAATGCTTTTCCAAAAGTCTTGAAGGAGTTTCCTCATAGGCTGAGCACTTGTTAGTTGCTTTTTCTTCACTCTGAGTGTGTATTGAATTCTATATAAATCACAGACTGTCACCAGCAAAACACACCCAACCCACACCATCACACCACCTCCATCATGCTTCACGGTGGGAACCACACATGTAAAGATCATTCGTTTACCCACTCTGCATCCCACATTTCAAGTTTGTATTTATCAGACCAAAGGACAGATTTCCAGTCCATCCCATTTCTCGTGTTTCTTGCCCCATGCAAATATCTTCTTATTGGTGTCCTTAAGTAGTGGTTATAATAATTTACAATATAAAATGTATTTTGATCTGTTCAACACTTTTTGGGTTGCTACAGTATATGATTCCATATTTGAGTTGACAGTTGACCTAGCGTGTTGAGATAGTGCTGGGTTAAAAATCTGCTCTTGCGTGAACATAAACTGGGAGTTGCAGTATAAAGGGCTCTTCATGAAAATGTTGGTAAAATGTGTTTCAAGAGTAGTAAAGACCATTGTTCTTATTTCCTGTATGTGTCTATCGGATAAATGTGAGGCAAAAATCTGTATGAAGTGTATGAATGTTTTTTGATGATATGAAGAAAAAATAAGGAAAAAAGCTCTTTGATTGGCTTAGTTTACAGTAGTCCTCAGTGTACTGTACCGTGACGACTGGAGAGCACAGCATCTACATATCATACGGTACTGTAACGACTGGAGGACACAGCATCTACACATCATACTGTACTGTAACGACTGGAGAGCACAGCATCTACATATCATACAGTACTGTGACCCCTGGAGAGCAGGGCATTTACATATCATACTGTACTGTGGCGATTGAAGAGCACAGCATCTACATATCATACGGTACTGTAATGACTGGAGAGCACAGCATCTACATCTTATCCTGTAGTGATGACTGAAGAGAACAGCATCTACATATCATACTGTAGTGACGAATGGAGAGCACAGCATCTACATATCATACTGTAGTGACGACTGAAGAGAACAGCATCTACATATCATACTGTAGTGACGACTGGAGAGCACAGCATCTACATATCATACTGTAGTGACGACTGGTGAGCACATCATCTACATATCATACTGTAGTGACCACTGGAGAACACAGCGTCTACATATCATACTGTAGTGACCACTGGAGAGCACAGCATCTACATATCATACTGTAGTGACGACTGGAGAGCACAGCATCTACATATCATACTGTAGTGATGACTGGTGAGCACAGCATCTACATATCATACTGTAGTGACCACTGGAGAACACAGCGTCTACATCAGCGGGCTGATTCTCTTTCCGCCCTGCTATCGTTGAATGTTTTAGACATGCATCAGCAGCCTTCCACTGGTTGTTTCTTTAATAATAATTTTTAATGAGCTTGTCTCTCAGCTATTCCCTTTTGCAAGCAGCTCAATTAATGCCTGTTTCCATATCTCCACATCTCCAGTACAGAACCCCCCAGGTCCGCCTCCCTACCACCCAGCCCAAAGACTTCCCTCAGTGTCGGAGAGGGAGATTTTGTTGATTTTCAAATTAATTTTAGTCTTGTGTGGCGTCTCCCAGGTGTGTCTCTACTATGAGCGTGAGAGCTTTAAAAGCACTAATACACATTTTGCTAGCTCCAGTGATGTACTGAGAGACCAGACACTCTCTGAGGTTTTGATCTGATCATTCACCAGACTACCAGCCAGGACCAACTGTAAATAATAGGAATACTGGGTAAAGACAATCTGACTGTGTGTACTTGTGAGAGAGTGTCTTACTGTCTGTCTTACTGCCTGTCTTACAGCCTGTATAATGGTTCTCCTTCATGCATAACTAAAGTGCTTAAAAATAAGTTAATGAAATTATCTCTGGACCACATCGTGACATTTTTTCCTCAATTACCTTTTAAATGTTACTATTCCTTGTGTCATCTGGCAATGGATCAAACCCATGGGATTCTCTCGCTAGTCATCTACAGAGGCCAACTCAATCAGCTCCTGCTATTTGTCCTGCCGCGACTCCATGGCCCAGGTCACGACTGGACTTCATTCCACAGATGAGATCAGAGGCAGAGGGAGGCACGGTGGTGTAAAACATCCATCCCACATCCAAATGCCTGGTGCTTTCCAGCAATATATTATTCTATAATTGTAGACATGTAGGAGTATTAAGAACGTCTTACACAGCTTTTATGTGTAGATCAGATGCATGTGAGGCAGACACTCCGCAGCATGTAGTCATGCCTGATTAAACAGATGCTATCTACGTCTGACTCTCTGGGAGGAGGAGTGGTCCCTCCGCCATTCAGCACACTGCACCCCAGTGGGATAACATCAGTAGAGAGTGAGAGTGTGTGGTGTGTGAGTGTGTACACGCGATTTTGCGTGTGAGAGAGTGTGTTTGCGTGCGTGCCAGCGTGCATGCCAGTGTACGTTTGCGTGCATGCCAGCGTGCGTGCCTGCGTGTGCGACTGCGTGCGCGCCAGCTGACAGGGCGTGTCACCTGTAGACAGTTACTGACAGGTGTGGTGTCTCCCAGCGCCCCTCCTCTCCTTCCCACTCCACCTGCATTGCAGCAAAAGGTGCATCCAGAACACAGTGTTTACCATCAGCCCACCCTATCTGCATACAAACACATTCACGACTGCTCGTAACCATGACGGCACATAACAAAGCACTCTAACTTTAGTGCCCAGCAAAAAGGGGAAGTCCTGAAGATCCAGGGGACCATGAGACAACCTCCTGACAACAATTTGTTTGGTTTCCTGGTTGGTTGTGCTCCCCCTCTACATGTAGGCTATGAACATCCCACCTGCAGCTCTGTTTTATAACCCACAACCAGTTTAGTTCAACCATGTATCTAAGGTAAAATAATCAAAATTCTCCTACATGTTGTCTGTTTGAGTGTGATGCTGGAGTAATCTGAGCAGATGTGTTTCTCCCCTATCTAGTACTGAGCCAGCTATGACAACAGGAGGTACGAGGACTCCATCACAAATTAGTCAGATGAGAGAGGCTCCTTTGTGTGCTGTCTTTAGCTGACTTTCTAAAGGAGAGTGATGTTCCAGATGAAAAGAGCCACTCAGCTCGCAAAGAGATACCCCTTATGGCCACAACAACCCTGGGGTAGAAGACATTATATTGTGCCAGGCAAAAATATATACGTGAGAGACGATGTGAAGGAGGGCAGTACTGGCCGCTATAATCTTCCTGGCACACACCCAACACCAACCATATTCAATTAAATTCGTAGTGACTGACAGCATGGTCCTTTGTTTGTTTGAGGGTATCATCAAATGGTACTGTTGTGTACTTGATCAAAGGTGATGTCAGTAGATCAAGGCATGATGCCATGACAAGCAGCTACAAATTGGTGGTTGTTTCATGCAGACCATGCATCTGTATTTCAGTTTGTTGTGTCAAGGTTTCATGGGATGACATTTATTTTAGATTGAACATCTGAGCTACGGTTGTAATGGTTGAGCAGCTACATTCAGATGTCTATCAAGACTCTTAGTTTGTGGTGTCTGTGAATGTCAACGACTTCTCCTTTTGCAGCTGAGCCTTCATTGTGTACTTTTCTGTTCTTGTCAGTGTCAGGCTTTGCAGAGACAGATTTCACCAGATTTTTGTGTTTTCGTTGATTCGTCCTCAAGAGTTTATTGATGTCATGACAACCACTGGAGGTGCGTTCTGACTGTACTCTTTATATTTTGACTGAATTTAAAACTACTGTACATTACAATGCGCACATGCCAACAATGAGCAGGGTTTTGTCTACTCATAAGGCCGCTAACAGGACGCATTTTCCCTACATCTGTCGGCAAAACCGCTGTATGTTTCCTTCCTCTATTTTCCTTGTTTCCCTCGCTTCATTTTTCCATTGCAGAGTGTGGATGACAGGGAGAGTGCACGGAAGCGTGATCTCCAGGTTTGACCTTCTGGAGAGCAGCACATCTTTTTGTGTGCCTCTCTCTCCACCTCCCGCTCTCCCCTCCCGCTCTCCACCTCCTCTCGCACCACATTAAGTGATGGAGGTACGGCTTTATTGAAAGTGACGCTTTTAAGAGCTAGAAAAAGGTTACAGTCGCTGACTCCATGACACGGGTGTATTATTTATCCCTGGCTTCCCTGCAGTGCTGGGCCCACCTAATTGGAGAAATGAGGGATTCTTATACATCCTATGGGCACACACAGACACACACTCACACACACAGACACACACAACAAGGCACATGCACATGTGCACACAGACGCTGGCAAGGCAGAGACACAAGGCCGTTTCCACCCCAACGGCATCTTTGAAGCCAGAGGCTTCACATAAAAATCATGGAAGTTTGAAACACAATAGACACGAATTTGCATCTATAAATAATCCATCTGGTGACCATTAAAGATGTATTTACTACAGACAGGAAACACACAGATTTAGAGAATGGAACAGCACACTAGAATGTAACAAGATTCTGCATCTATTAGTCAAATCCCAAATGAATTTTATTTACCTTTTTGTGTCTTGACATGGAAGTTATTGCTCTCATCGTATTAGGAGGGAAGCTTTGAATCAGCTCTTCTTCAGATAGAACCTGGGCTGGATTTCTCTGCCTCTCCACACTGTATGCTCCTTGAATCAGCCTTTCAATATGTTGCTCGTCTGACAGATATCATATTCCTTTTTGATTGACAGGATTCTTCTACTGCCTCTGACAAAGCCGGAGGCTCTATGGCTGTGATGTGTGAATGGGTGTGTATGTATACTGTGTGTATATATATGAACTGACGTTCAAAAGTTTGAGTGAAATTTTGATTTGTCCATTAAAATAACATCAAATTGATTAGAAATACGACGTAGAAACTGCTCATATTGTAAATGACTACTGTTACTGGAAATGGCTGATTTTCAGTGGAGTACCTACATAGTCGAACAGAGGCCCATTATCAGCAACCATCACTCCGGTGTTCCAATGGCACGTTGGGTTTGCTAATAAAAGCATATCATTTTAAAAGGCTAATTGATCATTTGTAAATCCTTTTGCCATTTGGTTAGCACAGCTGAAAACTGTTCTCAGACTGGCCAATAAAAAAGAAATATTAAGATGGGCAAAAGAACACAGACATTGAACAGAGGAAGGTGGAAAAAAGTGTTATGCACAGCCAAATCTAAGTCTGAGGTATTTGGATCACAAAAAACATTCATGACACACAGACTAAATGAAAAGGTGCTGGTGGAGTGCATCTGTCAAGCATGGTGGAGGGAATGTGATGGTCTGGGTGTGCTTTGATGGTAATAAAGTGGGAGATTTGTACAGGGTTGAAAGGGATCTTGAAGAAGCAAGGCTATCACTCCATTTTGCAATGCCATACTCTGTGAACGACGCTTGATTGGAGCCAATTTCCTGCAACAACAGGACAATGACCTAAAGCACAGCTATGCAAAAACTATTTAGGGAAGAGGCAATGTCTGTAAACTGTCTGTTATGGAGTGGCCAGCACAGTCAGCAAATCTCAACCCTATTGAGCTGTTGTGGGAGCAACTTGACCATATGGTACATAAGAAAAAGGAACTCTCTACAGATTACTTCAACAAACTGGCCAACTAGAATGCCCAATGTATGCAAGATTGTAATTGTTGCAAATGGAGGGTTCTTTGATGAAAGCAACATTTGAAGGACACAATTATTATCCCAATTTGATCTATGACTTTATTTCCTATTAATTTTGCAACATTTCATATTCAAAATAATATAATGTATGTTAGCAAGGAAAACAAGGACCTTTGTGAGTGACCTCAAATGGTATTATACACAGTTGATATAAAAAGTCTACACACCCCTATAAAAATGCCAGGTGTTTGCGATGTAAAAAAAATTGACAAAGAAAAATAATGTCATTTTCATTTTCATTTAATTTGACCCATAATGTGAACAATTCAATTGAAAAACAAACTGAAATCTTTGAAGGGTGAAATAAAAAAAAATCCCAATAACCTGGTTGCATAAGTGTGTACACCCTTAATCTAATTGTTGAAGCACCTTTAGATTTTATTACAGCACTCAGTCTTTTTGGGTAGGAGTCTATTAGCATGGCATATCTTGACATGGGAATATTTGCCCACTCTTAGCAAAAGTGCTCCAAATCTGTCAGATAATGAGGACATGTCCTGTACACAGCCCACTTCAGATCAATCCACAGATGTTCAATTGGATTCAGGTCTGGGCTCTGGCTGGGCCATTACAAAAAATTAATCTTCTTCTGGTGAAGCCATGCTTTTGTGGATTTGGATGTGTGCTTTGGGTTGTTGTCGTGCTGAAAGGTGAACTTGCTCTTCAGCTTTCCAACGGACACCTGAAGGTTTTGTGCAAAAATTGCATGGTATTTGGAACTGTTCATAATTTCCTCGACCCTGAATAAGGCCCCGGTTCCAGCTGAAGAAAAACAGCCCCAAATCATGATGCTGCCACCACCTTGCTTCACTATGGGTATGGTGTTCTTAGGATGATGTGCAGTGTTGTTTTTGAGCAAAACATACCTTTTGGATATATAGCCAAAAAGTTAAACCTTGATTTTTTCAGACCATAACACATTTTCCCACGTGCTTTTGGGTTAGTTTTAGCAAACAATTCTATAAACAATTGTATGAACTTTGTTTGATCCTATAAACTATTGACAAAATTACTCCCAAATTCCAAATAAAAATATTGTCATTTAAAGTAATTACTTGCAGAAAAGAATTTTTTTTTTGTCAAAATAACATAAAATATGCATTGTTTTCAGACCTCAAACAATGAAAAGAAAACAAATTCGTATTTATTTTCAACAACAAAATATTAATGTTTCAACTTAGCAAGAGTTCAGAAATAACTATTTTGTGGAATAACCCTTATTTTTAATCACAGCTTTAATGTGTCTTGACATGCTCTCCTCCAACAGTCTGTCTCATTGCTGTTGGGTGAATTTATGCCACTCCTGGCACAAATATTCAAGTAGCTCATCTTTGTTTGATGGCTTCTCACCATCCATCTTCCTCTTGATCTGATTCCAGAGGTTTTTAATGGGGTTCAGGTCTGGCGATTGGGCTGTCCGTGATAGAGTCTTGGACAGATCTGGTGGTCCTCCATCCACACATTGATTGACCTGGCTGTGTGGCATGGAACATTGTCCTGCTGGAACAAACAATTCTCAGAGTTGGGGAACATTGTCATTGTCTTCTGCAAACGTCAGCCTGGTTCTTCGCTTCTCACTGATGAAGGGCCTTTTCTAGCTTTGCACAACTTCCTCCCTGACCCTAGGAGCCTGTTTCGAACCGTCCTCGCCGTGCACGTCACCCTAGCTGCCACTTTCCATTCTTTTTGTAGGTCACTTGATGTCATCCTACGGTTGTTGAGTGACATTCGAATGAATTGATGGTCATCTTGGTCAGTGGACAGTAATTTTCACCCTCTGTCAGTCTGTAGCTTTGTTGTCCCCAATGTCTGTTGCTTGACATTGTTCTTATGAATCCCTGTCTTTGAAACTTTCAGGATGGAAGCAACCTGACACTCACTGTATCTCTCTGACAGTAAATACAGAATTTAACCCTTCTTTTCCTCAATCAAAGCTTTTCATTTCAACTCTTTTGTCGTGCTGAATAGGTATATTTTTATTCAAATTACATTTGAGGTAGTACTGACACTGTTTTTGCCATCCAGCTGGTCCTATTGCGAGAGGATAGTGATGACCACAGTAGTGGTTTTTATACTTTTCCTGGTAAAATTTGATTTGATTCAGGTAATCACTTAATCAGTACCTCATTAAGTAAAATGAGGTGTGCCTGTGTTGGAATTGAGCAGACACTGGAATGGAAGGGCTGCCATGTAAAGATGCTGATTTAAGAAAAATTAAGAGTGGCCTCTTTCCGTAGCTTTATATATCATGTGTGTGCGTTTAATCTATACACTTTTCAAGAACAAAACATTTGTATAGGAACATAATAGCTCAGCTTCTTCCTCTAGGCTACTGTACATCCATATGTTTTCGTGATTTTGAACTGTGATAACTTGTCCTCCATTATTTTCTCCTACCGACAGCCTGTCAATTTAGCTCAGTTGGCATATGTGCTATTTTGTGAGCTGTCAGAGGCAGTAACATTGGAGCAGGGTGAGCTCCTTTGGTCCCGTTTTAACTCTAATGAGACTCACTGCCCAGGCTTTGAGTTCGCCCCGTCAGTGTGAGCAGCTTCATGCGGGCCCATCAATATCATTGAACACAGTACGGCTTGGAAGCCACCTCCCCTGCCACAGCGCCCGCTCTGTCTCAGAGCCATGTGATCCGGCAATTATTATTCCTAATGGATGGTGAGTTATAGTAGCTGGGACGCTCACTTTTTTATCATTGACTTTAGCTCTGGCGGATCGGTAAAACAGAGGTGAGACGTACAGCAAGTTGAAACCCATCAAATCATTTTGCAGCCCCTCTCTGTGATTGTGCTGAGTCCTTCAGTGCCTACGTGGAGTGTTGAGGATGCAGAGAGTTTTCATCTTTCATCTTCGCTTTATCCATTCGCCTTCCTTGTCCATCTGCAGGCCATGTTCTTGAAGAAACTGGGTGATTTCCATCGGTCTGTCTGTATAACGAAATCGTAAATGTTTTCCCTGTTTTGCTCAGTAATACACACTGAATATTATTTGTGTGTACAATCCAGTCAATATTATTATCATTATGGTGATGGTCTACCAACCTTTGCCCTTGTCACTCTATCTAACTTAAAGATAATAACGCTTAAGAATAAGGTTTTTCCATATGGTGGATCTCACAGTACATCTATTCTGTGTATTTTCAGCAGGATCACACCATATACTGCAGTGTTAGGATAAGTTGGTTATGTTCCAACGCTAATTAGCAGCGTCTGCAGAGTCGATAAGGCCAACCATTCATTATCGACTTAATTTACTATCACACAGTCAATTAAACTGCCAGAATTGCTTGTTTATTTCCATCTGTGTCTGTTTGTTTGTGTGAGTTTGTGTGTGCACGTGCGCCTGTTTGTGTGTGTCTGTTTGTGTGTGTGTATGTGTGCGTGTGCGTGTGCGTGTGTATGCATGTTTGACTGTGTTCATTTAGTGCTTCCTTGCCTACATCTGTTCTGCTCTCTAAACCTCGGCATCTTGTGGTAAACATGCTGTAAAGTTGTTTTCCATCCCACAAGCTGTGTTCTTTCTCCTTCTGCTTTCATCTTTTCAGTGCAATATGTTTTTTAACAACATAAAAAATGGTATTGCTTATGAACCACAAAGCCATAATTTAATTCAACTCCAGTCCCTGACTTCATTAGTATTGACTATGATGTCACAGCTGGCCAATGCCCAATCCCCTGCCAATCTCTGGGGAATTCTCTGGGAGACATATTGTGTGTGTAGGGTTAGGATGGAGTTCAGGGAGGTGGTGTCAGAAGACATCAGTTCATGAACAGACTGGGGCCACAACACCCCACAGAGGGCTGGGTAATAACGGTTTGCTGGGTTTCGTTAAGACAGCACACCCCTGAGCCGATCGAGTGTCTGATCTGAAGTGAGGAGCGAGCACATTGCTGAGTCACTTGTTATAACTGTTAGTTAGCTGTAAGCATGGGTGACTGCAGCGCTGCAGGTGTGGACCAGAAGCAGACACCAGAATGGAGGTCGGACTCGGCAACAGCTGCCAGTAGAGCTACGGACTAAGACCCTCTTCTGCACAGGTTATAGCCCGACACTGGTTGAATGCCACAGGGAGACATGGTGGACTAACAGAAACATCTAGATATATCGGTCATTTGGCATGCCCAGCTCTCCTCTTCAGTTGTACCACTTACCGCTGTGTGGAAAACACAGACAGATTATTCTTCACAGAGGCTTCTTAACAGATGTTGAGGCACCAGAACATTGTCAGTTTTGTTTTTTTCTTCAAATATGTGTATAAATCAAACATGGAAGACAAAAACTGTGGCAGAGTCTTTGTAGAAAAAAATCCTTAGAAAAAAGGTCAGCATCATTTGCTTTGATCTGTCGGCTTTGTGTGTGTGTGCATGAGTGTGTGTGTGTGCACTACATGTGTGTGTGCATGTGGGCATGTTTGTGTCTACCCAGCTGTGTGTTCTGGTGTAGTACGTGAGAGCTTTAATACCAGTCAGCTGCAGTTTGTGCCTGAATCCCTGGATAAGTATTCACAGAGCAGCTTGCCCTTTCCATTGGAGCTTTCTCCACTCAGCGTCTATCCTTCCTTTCGTCTGGCTGTCTGTCGATCCTTCCCACAGAGAATCATACCACCATGATGAGACCCGACGGGCCTGTCCTGGGCCGGCACTGGTGATTGGGGAGGGACAAAGCTACCCAAACCGCGGAACCACACGACAGCAATGTATTGTTGCATTGTATGAGATCAGAGTCCAGTTTACTTCATGGCTCCAGGATCTCCCTAAGTTGTGGCTCTGTTATAACAAAGCCACAATATGTGTGGGGAAATTTTTTGTGGACAATATGTATTAGTGAGCTGGTGGGGAGCTGGCTGACATACCTTAAGTTACTGCTGTGATGAATGCATGCAATATGTGTTTGTGCCAGAGGGCCTCTATCATCTTTCTTTGAAAGGAAACTTCACAGTGATTCATTAGAGAGCGAACAGAGAGGGAGGGAGTAGGACGAGAGGGAAGGGGGTGGGGTGGAGGGTGGGTGCAGGAGGAGTCGGAGGGAGGAAAGACGTTAGACATGAGAGTGTGCAGACAGACTGGAAGGTAACAGGAAAGTAGTCACAGCATACAAGCAGCAGGAAATGACTGGAGACAATAGCGTCAGTGGTAGTGAAGGAGGAGGAGGTGGCCAAAGTGAGGGAGGAAAGGAGGTGGCCGATGGCAGAGGAATGAAAAGAAAGGGGGGATGTAGAAACCATTTCCTTGAGTGTCACTCAGCTGGGAGTCAACGTGATTGTCATTTGAAGAATTATTCTAAAAATGTCTCCTTTTTTAAGGGCAATTTGTTGAAGAATTCTTCTGCCAGCTTGAGTGTTACCACTGAGCAGTTAGCCAATAAATGACTTGTCTTTTTAAACGTCTCTTTCGGATTCGGGTCTGGTGGGACCCTGGATAGGAAGCGAGGGGGTGTAAAGCTTTCCATGGGTATGAGATTGGGGGGTGGCCTCCTCCCGACAGAATGAAAGGGATGGTGAGGGAACCGGGCAAAAGAGACGTGACTGAGTCTCGTTCTGCTCGCGACTGGCTGCCGTGACGTCACCCATGGGATCTCACCTCCTAATGCTGGCATGGCGTGTCGCGGGGGTGTCAGGGAGGTGCGACTCGACAGCCATTATGAATTGGTCCCTGTAAATGATCTGAGTGGCACTACCCCTCTGCTCTAAGCTCAGCCTGTCAGTGTGATAACATTGTGTGTCAGTTGGGAGTGCGTTCCCCGGAGCCCTGCTCGGCAGATAAGGCCCCGCAGGGAGGTGGCGGGACCCCACAGTGAGCCCCATTATCAGCCTGTCACACGGCCTCATGTCTCAGCAGCCAGGCAAGTGGACGGCTGCTGC
Source organism: Esox niger (assembly GCA_016801105.1). Lineage (NCBI taxonomy): Eukaryota > Metazoa > Chordata > Actinopteri > Esociformes > Esocidae > Esox > Esox niger. The sequence goes on from JACXGJ010005386.1 coordinate 14,278, forward strand.
TGCTCCCTTGCAAAAGACCGTCCGTCAGACTAAACCCCCGTTGCACACAATGCAACGTATGCTAGTATAGTACATTTGGAAATATGCAATTCCCTTAATTATTGACAAGCATATTGTTTTGCTTATGTGCACACACACACACACACACACACATCCTCTCTTCCTCCTCTGGGCGTAGTCTGTGGCTGGCCCTCGACTCAGAAACCGGGGGCTGTCCTCCATCATGTCTGGTGTGAAATGGAGTTTCAGAGCTCTCAGGTCTGATTGGTTCGTGTGGAAGGTGGCCGCCACTCGGTTAGCCTGCGCTCGGTGGACTCCCTGAGGTTTGACGTGAGGAGGCTCATCATTCCAGAATGCATTAGCCAGTCCATTCACAGATATGCCGTCTTAGGCACTTGAACTGGCTCAGGGATGCCTGGATTGCTAATGTGGTCAATGAATTCCTGACGTAACTCCCACAGCCACTTTCCTCTGACTCCATGAAACCCAGTTTGTGTGTGTGTGTGTGTGGCATGCAGTTTGTGGCCCCCAGATTGAAAGGAAACATTTGTTTTGGTAATACTCTGTTTCAGCTTTCGTGACCATACATTCATGGACCTTGGACATATTTGGATCCTTCTTAAAGGTCTAAATGTTTTTTTTTTATGTGTGTGTGTGTGTGTTTGTGTGTGCGTGTATGTGTGTGTCTGTGTTTGTGTCTCTCCTGAGTCTCTCTGTGTATGTGTTTGTTTGTGGGGGGTATATTTAACCAGGCCTGAAATTATTGACATTTTCCCCCTGCCTGTGGTCACAAAGCTGTAAAAGAGGTGGCACTGGCAAAGATTCAAAAATAATTGCCTTTATGCTTAGTACACAAAAGAGTGAAGTTCAGCTATAAAAGGGTTGTTGAGTTAGAACATCACACATTCAATAATATTTTCCCATGTATTACATTTATAGTTTTAACACCACTTATTTTTATGAGAAGAAATGTATGTTCCCTTTCAGTTGTTTGCTTGGTACAAGAAATGCACAATGTGTCTTCATGCATGCAAAACATGATTACCATATTTATTCATGTCTTTCAAGGTCATTAAGGACTCAAGTCGCCTAGAAAGCCCCACCCTCCTGGTGATGAGACATGGCTGACGTTGTCGGAAATTGACTGAAATAGTATGAATCATAATCCCCATAAAACACAGCGGCAAAATGCTAAACTGGCTAGTTTCCAGTACTTTTGGCATTTTCCCCATTCATTTTACCATAGTGGATTTTTAAATCCAGTTCAAATAATGCCTGTGTTTCGCATAGGATTACACCACCTCACTGTTTTGATAACTAAGTAAATATATTTAAAAGACAAGGTGACTTAAATCAATATATTTGTCTGAATTTAGGCCAAAATTACTGAAAGCTAATTAGCTGCTAATGTGACATCTCAATGAACAACACGTCATCGACTCGACGTCATCGCCAAGTGTAGTCTGTGTTACTGGGAAAACCATCCATGTTTCCCACTGAGAAGAATCTAAGAGTAGAATATGGTTGGACTGCTGAGCTTTTTTTCTCCAAATCAGCCTTTGTAGTTTCTCATTTTAAAAATTGATTTAGTTTATCTTCTATTGTTTTTCTATCTTGGCGAGGGAGAGGCGTTGCTGGAGTTGTCTGTTAAGGTACATTATTATAAAATGTGTTGGCAGCAATCACAATTTTGTATCATTTGTCGTAAAACGTTAGATAACTTTATTTTTTTCAAGATATTCATGATGGACAGTATTAGATAGGGTTTTCCATCAGGCCATGTGTATAAATATGAACATGCTACTTAGCGTGCTATCATGTTTTGAGTTTTGGAAAACTTGGTGATGAGCACTGACTTAGTTGTGTAAACGTTTGCTATGCTTGTATGCATAATTTCCTGTGTGTGCCAGTTAACTCACCGCATTGAAAAAACGAATTGCAACCAGAAAGTTTACTAGTACACTAATGAAATGATGCATTCTACTACAGCTGGCACTAAACATTACAGGCAAGTTATTTTAGTTCAATACTACTTGCAAAAGTGATGTTATTTATTTATTTATTTGTATGCTATAGTAGTAATTTTTTACTTTTTTTCTTTCAGCCTTGACTGCACATATCCTTTCCAGTAGCCATTTCTGTGCCTCTTTTTAGCAGTGAAGTCCTTTATTTTGCCCTAACACAAAGCCTAAATTCCTGGCCCTCAAACTCCCACTCTGCATGATGTGCAATAAGAGGCCATGCAATACAAGATGGATTTGGTCTGAAATTGACAGTAACGTCGACAAACTTAGCTATAAATAACTATATTATTTCTATGAGTAAAAGAAAACATCGTATTGGTTACTGCACCTCGGTAATGGCAATGACTAGCAAGAGGATGGAAGATATGTACATGTCTGTAAGGATAATTTAAGCAAATATGTTGACACTCGTCACAGTAAACAGTAATCCAAACGATGAGGTGGCGTAAGTCTACACAAAACACAGACCTTATTTGAAAATGTATTTGAAAAATATATGGGGAAAATGTGAAACAAACCGGAAACTTGCAATTATAGCATTTGGCCACTAGGTTTTATGGGGATTATACGTTGACTATTTTGGTCGATTCCCAATAGATACTGTCTGCTTGTTGCCATGGATGCTGCAGACCATCTCTGGGTGTACCTGTACATTTCACTGGGCTAGATGAGAAGATATTCACTTGCCCTGGCTGATTTTATTTTATGTACAACTTCCAGAGGAAGTTTGTACATAAAATAAATCAAAAACACATCCATCAAAGCTGACAACTCCACAGTGTCCCCCTCCCAGAGTAGCTTGGCGTGAAATGTGACAAAACCCTTTGTTCTCCGCAAACATCGAAGTGGTGACTGACTCCTGCAGGTTAGTTCCCTACAGCATAGGGCCCTGTGCCCCACTTCTGGCTTGCCTACGAAGCTAATCAGAGTCACGCTCATGGTCGGCCGCTAGACAGGAGACCAGATGGTCCTGGAAGTGGTCCTGGAAGGCTAGCAGGACACTGTGGTCTAAAGACCCATCGTTACAGATCACATTGCCTTGTATGGAATGCCGTCTTTCAGACAGGACATTAAACGGGTGTGCTGACTCTGTTGTTACTAAATAGAGCCAGTGTCCTGACTACATTTCCAATCTGGCTCTGATTTTATTTTTCCCACCCAATCATCCTCTGGTTCCAATTGGATCATTCGTCCCCTATTATCCACCCTGTAAGAACTTACTGTATGTAAAGTAGTATAGGTACTACATGTACTGTAGGCAATCAATAATGTAAGACGCCAATCGATACAAGTGCCAGTTTATCAATTAAAATGTAAATGTATATTGTACAGCATTTGTGCAAACTGTCTGGACGACTGAAACCTACTGTTGGCAGAATCACTTGACCCTCCCAGCACTGTTGTTCAGCACAGTCAAAGCTCTTCTTCGTCCTGGCACAACAGACAAGCAATTTTCCAAATCTCCTAAAACCTTAGCTTTTTAAAGATGTTTTGACATTGCTGACAGCTAATTCATTGAGTACAAATGTAGTTAGTATTATTAGGTTGTTCTAACGCTTCTGGGTTTTTGGAGAGGAGCGTGGTAGCAATCGTGAGGACACCAGCAGGTCAGAACAAAAGGTAAGTATTTTATGTCCAGACTCCAAACAAGAGAGGGAAACACAGGAAGCTTGAACAAACCAAAATGTCCCGTGGTACCCTGGACTGCTTGGAAACGCTATACTTTAAAACATTATTTGTCTGACTAGAGTGAAAAACCAAATGGGAACAGGAATGGTGACAGTAGTGTTCTCAAAAACTCCAAGCTTACAAGAAACCTCACATCAAGAAATAAACGACAAAAGAACCAGAAACCACCACCCCACTAAATACCCCACATAATAACAATGATCAAGAGATGTGCAAAACAGCCCAGTTCATGTCCCCATGGGAACAGCAGGTCTCCAGGAAGAGATGTGTGCGTGAACCGGAAGTAGTTATAATGAGAGAGATGCCGAGCACTGGATCGCTGAGGGAGGTTAGTCCTGTTATAATGTTATGGTTGTTTGGTAGTTCCACCTAACTCCTTAATTCTACTTAGCTTTGGCTGGAGGAATTTGAGCTGCTCCATATCCAAATAAATTTGCGTCAAAACAGAGTTTGATTTAGACAGATATAAAAAAGTTAAAAGTAAAAAATGTGCCACCTGACTACACAATACCATAGCCAAGTAGCTTACAACCAACAAAACAGAAGAGAGCACCAGAAATAGGAAGCCTTCCTCAGTGTGACATATGAATTATGGGGAATGGGAAGTGAGAATTCCAATTCTCAGAAGCTCAATTCCTATTGCCCATACTTTGTATTGCTGTAATGTGATTTTATGGTCAGATTCAAGATGACCACAGGGAGACAAACGTTGGGTATACAGTATGTAGACGCGGTTAAGTCGTGTGGCTTAGTTGTTGTTTCATGTTTAGCTCTTTGACCAAACATTAGAACAGGGAAGACGTGCGATGCTTGTTGGTGCCAGACATGGTGTTCACAGCTTCTCAGACACACATGACATCATGGGATATTCGCACACTACAGTCAATAGAGTTTAGAGAAAATGGTGTGATGAACAAAAAACATCCATTGAGTAGCAGTTCTGTGGACAGAAACACCTTGTTAATGAGCGATGTCAGAGGAGACTCATTCAAGCTTATAAAAAGGCCACTTTACAAAAGTGGTGTGCCAAAGGGCAACTAAATTCACAACGTGTAAAAACTTGATGTGGATGGAGGCAAATAGTATGGAGGCAAAAGCTCCAACCTGACATTGTATAGGTGTAATAATGTGTCTATTGAGTGTACAGCCATGGTGTAGACTGAAGTTCAATACCAATCTCCACCTTTTGCCCTTGTGTCTCTACTTGTCTCCCTCCGATTCCTACTGTCAGTATATGCCTTGCCAAAAACTGACTCCTTTTAAAAAAGAGAATGGGTAAACCAGAGAGCGGATAAGTATTTGCTGGGGATAACTGATGTAACATTAAGTAATACGAGAACAATACAATATCTCCAGCAGTGTAAATGCTCTGGGTATGAGCAAATCAAAACACAATACATATTGTATATTTTTTATTAGATTAGATTAAAATTTGTCATTGAACAATACGAGTACAATACAACGGAATGCAGTACAGTACAACGAAATGTAAATGTATATACATATCATTTATCTTAAAATAGCATATTTTACTGTCACTTTCATACATAGAGTGTTTACTTATTGAATATGTTATCCCAGTGTCTCTGTTTTGGGTACTAATAAAAATATTGGCCAAAATGGTTAGAAGCTTAACAACCTTCACGTTTTGCTATTTGACCTCTACACGGTTCTCTGATCCCTGCTTGAAAGAATATTTAGCCAATTCATACGGTAACAGATTTGATAGATTCAAAGATGCTGTCCTCATGCCATCATAATTATTGTGTTGTAATTATTGTGTTGTAGAGAACCACCAACCAGAGCGTATATAATATAATATATAAATTGTGTCTTCTGGATATATATCAGTGCTATCCTAAGGGGCAGACTACTTTAACTCTTTATTCCAATATGGTTTAAAATAATTATTTGTTGATTAAGAGGTTTATATTTAGTAGCAATTATAAAAAAATATCTAAACTGCCTAGCTTTTTCAGTTTCTTTGTACTTCTTTCTGAATTTTACTGACTCGGATGGCACTTCTGTTCCTCGGTGAATACGCTCTGGTTTATGAGTCACATTGTCTTCAGGTGACCAGAAGCTCTGATTTCATCCTCTGGAGTGATACTGAGGAAAATCATAAAATTGTTACAAAGCTACGTGCATTTGTAATGGGCTAAGTATTCCCACACTTCCCCCTCAGTTCCGGGCTTCCCACTGTAGAAGCTCTCAGTTCCTCCCGGCTCACATGTCCTGCTGCTGTTGCTGCTGATCAGGCTTTATACCATGGCAGGCCAATTATCACTCCCAAGGACAACTTCCATGTTTCCACATTGGCCACGAGGGTAGCGTGTTCAATGGCAGTAGGAGGAATGCAGTAGCGTTCTCCGTAATAACGTCCCGCCTCCTCCGCACAAATGTGGTTTGATTATGGTTCACATGAAAGAAACCATGGGCTCTGAATTGATGAGGTAGACACAGCGTGTGTGCTGCTTGACACATCATTCAGAATAATATTGCGTCTGTCAGAAACACACACCAACACATTGTGCTATCACTGACGTTATACATTCCTTATTCATTTATTGCCATTCTCCTTTGACTCAGTGGAACCGAGCCAAGGATCCATTGGAGTAACATAAGTGCCACTGCAAGTGATGAGAGATAGCATGTACTATAAACACACAGACCTCATGGAGAGATGGAATAACAGCAGAAGCATTGCGTGTTATGCCATGAACAATGGAGAGTAGAATGTTCTAAAGTTAAAAGGCTGCAGCTCAAGAGAGAGCCATCATCTTCCTTTTTCCCTGCAGATGACAATGATATCATTATTATCGCACAAACAAAAATCTGTCTTTTTACCCACCCAGTAATAGCTGCAGGCTGATAATATACTGTACTGGTTGAAACCCATTTGAATGTTTCTTTGGCAGGAAATCGCATTAAGGGCTATTAAAAAGTAATTATTTGCACATAAATTCCCCGCAAGTTGGTGGTGAATCCTGGCAGATGCAGTGTAGTGGTTCGATACAAAAGCATTTAGGAGTAGAGGCTCGCCATGTTGTGTTTATTAAAAATGCAGCCAGCTCCTTAATCATTTGCAGAGCGTCTCTGTGTCATAAGATCCATTTTTTATGGCACATGCTAATGTAATTACTGCTTGCTGTCTTAGCACTGTCATCTATAAGAAGAGTGAGAGAGAGATCATAATAAGACTTATAAATGTTTTTTCACTACATGTCAGCCTTCCCTCGTCCTCAGCACCTCAGCATGTCCTCTTGCTGGTGTTAGAATGGTACTGAACGCTGTTACAACCGTGTGCCAGCTACATCTCCATTCCATTATATTTAAGACAATGATGACTTGGAAAACTGTTCATTTATTGGACTTTATCTGTCTAACTGCACTCTCAATGCATGAATTTAATTAGCTTAATGTTAATTTACCTCCCAAATTGGCTGAGTTGAAATTGACTTAGGTTGGATAATTTGAGAGTCTGTCTGGATAATGCAGCTTATAGTTTTCTGTTATTTGGATTTCAGTTCTCCTCCCAGGAGGAACATTTACCTGTCAGGAACATCATTCTAGCTGTTGTGCAACATTTCAGTATAGCATGTTCTTTGGCTCTGTTTCTGTGGGATCCTGTCAGAGTCACGCTGTTTTCCCCAGCAGTTAAGTTAAAGCCCATTCGTAACATATCCTAAATGGCCTAAAGACATGTCCTGTTGACCAGTCTATTACAGCCAGTCTGGACATTTCTACTTCACAGGAAATCACACAACTCGTTTAAGCTATTTTGCAGGTGTTGGTTTTTATTGAGTTTTTTGTTGTTGTAGTGGGTTCCATTTTGCCTACCGATGCTGCTGCTGTTGTAATAGTGTCTCAGTCAGCAGGCACGGAAAACAGAGAATGCAGGTGATTAAGGATTGATTTGAGCTGGAGATAAATAAGGATGATTCATAGTTCATGTTAAGACTGGCCTGGTTGACACACTGAATGGGCAGACATTAAAGTGCTGGGAGTATTTGTGTATTTAGGAGGCTTTACCTGAACACTGTGAGAATGATAATAATGGAGACCATTTCAGGTTTGTAATAGTGAAGCCTCAGAAGGGAGATGCGTGGTACCAGGTTGTGTTCAGAGGCTTGCTTGCTACTGTATCTTTTTTAGTTCCTTTACTTGGAATCCAGTTGGGCTCACGACCTGATCCTGTCACCAGCCTTGTCTGTTTCTGTCTGGCTTAGATAATTTGATTGGTGACTCCAGAAGTCACTATCCCATTCCTCAGGCAGGTATGCAAGTCTGAACACTTGCCTATAACCAACATTTGTCTGTGTTTGTGAAAAGTGAGTTTTGGACAGTGGTTCATTTGAGCCGGATCCTGCTGTAACAGGATCCAGAACCTCTCAGATTTTCCTCAGTTTGTTCTGACACCTACCTTTCACAGATCCAGTCTGCTGCACATTACTTGTCTTTTTCCATCACTATTGTTCACTTTGACCTGTAAACATTCTACTAAAAGCAGATTTCATAAAGTTGCCTATTCCTGCAGCCTCTTGTACCTGACTGACACGGTTGTGAAAGTTTATCTTTTTGTTTTCCGCTGTTTGTGCTGCCGATGTGCTTTATTTGCATCGTTTTGCCAACTGGATTCAAAAGTGTTTGGGACCTCCTTATTTACAAATTAAGCACTGGTTTTGGATTTGGAAAAGAGATATGTGAAAGTTGATTGATAATAATATTATTAGTAAAAATATTATATTTTCTTTACAGTTTTTACTTGTTTGTAACAAGTTAACACTCTTGGTCTGGTTAACACTCTTGGTTAGTGATACAGTGGAGGAGATTATGTTAAATGCTTTGGGAGTCCTACTCATTCATTAGCAGGTCTAAGGTATTAAATATCTTATGTACAGTGGGGAGAACAAGTATTTGATACACTGCTGATTTTGCAGGTTTTCCTACTTACAAAGCATGTAGAGGTCTGTAATTTTACCATAGATACACTGTGAGAGACGAAATCTAAAACAAAAATCCAGAAAATCACATAGTATGATTTTTAAATAATTAATTTGCATTTTATTGCATGACATAAGTATTTGATACATCAGAAAAGCAGAACTTAATATTTGGTACAGAAACCTTTGTTTGCAATTACAGAGATCATACGTTTCCTATAGATTTTATCCAGATCCTTCAGGTTTCGGGCTGTTGCTGGGCAATACGGACTTTCAGCTCCCTCCAAAGATTTTCTATTGGGTTCAGGTCTGGAGACTGGATAGGCCACTCCAGGACCTTGAGATGCTTCTTACGGAGCCACTCCTTAGTTGCCCTGGCTGTGTGTTTCAGGTCATTGTCACCCATCTTCAATGCTCTTACTGAGGGAAAGAGGTTGTTGGCCAAGATCTCGCGATACATGGCTCCATCCATCCTCCCCTCAATACAGTGCAGTCATCCTGTCCCCTTTGCAGAAAAGCATCTCCAAAGAATGATGTTTCCACCTCCCTGCTTCACGGTTGGGATGGTGTTCTTGGGGTTGTACTCATCCTCCTTCTGGATTTTTGTTTTAGATTCCATCTCTCACAGTTGAAGTGCACCTATGATAAAAATTACAGACCTCTAGATGCTTTGTAAGTAGGAAAACCTGCAAAATCAGTAGTGTATCAAATACTTGTTCTCCCCACTGTATGTAGTAACACAGGTCTGCTTCAAAGGACATCACAGAAGGTGTGTTAAAGCTTTAAAGGGGCAAAGCACACTGCAATCCATGTCTCCTGGGGAACTCAAACCATGTAATGCTTCATCTCCCCGCGCACAACCCAAAATGAAAAACTGCAAAGCTTGTCAAACAGTGCGGACTGACGAGGCCTTCCGGGAACTCAAGGACTGCCTTGATGCCCCAGATCAGGACATATTCAAGGACAATAATGGCAACATACACAACTACACTGACATGGTCACACCCTACATCAGTGTATGTCAAGAGATTTGCATCCCATCATAATCTTTAGCGTCACATAGCAACGACAAGCCATGGTCTACTGGTGAGCTGAGTGGCATTCGCTTTGATAGAGCACTTCTTCAGATTTGACTCACAAAGGCTCCTCAATCACAAAGACACTTCATTAGTGGTTAGAGCATTGAGGTAAAATCCCAGAGCTACCAAGGTGAAACATTTGTTGTCATGCCTTTGGGCAAGGCACTTAACTAATTGGATAGGAGTGTCTGACAAATGACTAAAATCTAAATGTAAAATCATTGTTCCAGTCTTGAAGAACCAGGTGTCCTGCCTGCCTCAATAACTACATAACTATGACATGTAGCACTCACCTGTCATTGCACAAACCTTTTCTCTAAACCTTCACTGATGCCTCCCTAGGACAACAATAGTCTACACGCAGAGCCAACTATAGACTACATAAATAGCCAACTATAGTCTACATACATAGCAAACGATAGTCAACATACAGAGCCAACTAGTCAACATATATAGCCAACTATAGTCTACATACAGAGCCAACTATAGTCTATGTACTGAGCAAACTATAGTCTACATACATAGCCGACTATAGTCTACGTACTGAGCCAACTGTAGTCGACATACAGAGCCAACAGGACTGTGGGTTACTACATACCAGAACTCCTCCAACATGTACAGTGTATGCAGGAATACTGATTGTGGTCTTTAACTCTGCCTTCAAGACCATTCTCACAAAACTGTCCAGTTCCATGTGCCAGTGGATTGCTACGTTCCTTACCAACAAAACATAAAACATGAAGATGAGTTGGTGGATTTCAGATTGTTTATATCTTAGCACTAGAGTAGCACACGCCTTTTTACCACCCTTCTCGACTCACCAACTACTGCTTTTAACAATATGTCTGTTAATGTAACGTGGAGAGGTCAGCCAGCTGATGGCGTGGTGGGGTCAACATATAATGAAACATATAAAGGAAAACAAAGCTGTGGGAAGGTGGCTGACTCCAAGTATCCCCCTCTAACTCACCGCCTTGCGAATGTGGGCTCAGTTAGTTGGATAATTCAAATTCCTAGGGACCATTTCCTTCCATATCTCAGGTGGGTGGACAGCGGATGTACCATTTGCAGCAGCTGAAACAAAAAAAGACAGAATGTTATAGCTGATTCCTCCCACCCCATTCTCCCACTGTTCCAAAAATGATTCTCTGGAAGGGGAAGGACAGGTCAATCATGACCAAAAAGCAATTTTAATATTTCCAACAGTGAGTAATAATACTATGCACACCTAATCAAGCCGTCTGCAAACTAAGATGTTGCATTGTGTTGTCTGTGTTGCTTGAATAAAGAGATGCACTGTAATGCATTCGACAACATACTGTTACTATAAAAGGCACATCAACTGTAAATGTGTATGTTTTATACACTGACCGCTGTTATGCCATTATCTTACATGCCCATTGTATACAACTGTATGCCAGTTTAGTATAGGTTTAGTTTAGTCCCTTCCTACACATTTTGTGCAAACAGCAGCACCATTAGACCACCATGTAAAAGTCTATATTTACTCTGTAGTGAAAATTGATTCTGATTCTTATTCACTATTTCAGCAATTGAAAGTATTATAGTTTCCATTTCACATGGTCACCATTCATGGACAATCCCAGAGAATTGACAGGCAGCAGGTTCCTATAGAATTGCGCATCAGGCCAGTCACCAAAATGTTGCGGTATTGGATCTCAGATAAACAATAGAATTTACCCTAATTGTCAAAGTCTAAGTCTTTTGTCAAGTGCACTGAATAACATGCATCATTCTGAAAAAGGAAATTCTTGTGAATATACAAAATGTTGTTATTGTGAATGATTTAATATGTGAATGAACAATTTCCACCAATCTATACACAAAGACCCATAATGACAAAGCAGAAACAAATGTTTGGACTGTATGCACTTCTTGAAAATGAAAAACTGAAATATCTCATGTAACGTTTTACATGACTCTCCAAATTGAGCTCAGATGCAACCTCTGTCCTTTGATCATCCTTGAGATTTGATTGGAGTCCACCTGCTGCAAATCAAATTGATGGGACATGATTTAGAAGACACCGACTGTCTATAAAAGATAACACATTTCATAGTGTATGTCAAGAAAAAACAAGTTGTATTGTCGAAGGAACTATCTGTACCCCACTGTGAATTGTGTGGAGGCAGTGATCTGGGGAAAGTTATAAAAAAGCAGTGAAAGTAACCTGGAGAACAGTGGGCTCCATCACTGTGAAATCAAAAAGTTTGGAACCGCCAACACTGGCCATCTGACCAAACTAAGTAACCAGATAAGAAGGGCATTTGCCCGTGAGATAACCAAGAACCCAATGACAACTCTAAAAGAACGTGTCAGCAGAGATCTGAGAACCTGCTACAAAATCAACCACCTCTGCAGCCATCCAGAAGCCAGAATCATTCCTGATTAAAAGGCATATGAAATTCTAACGGAAGGACTAAGTGCATGAGGAAATGTTTCTGTGGTCTGATTAGACCAAAATCTAATTATTTGGTATGAATGCAAAGCTCTAGGGCGTAGCTAATACTATCCTTATAGTGAGGCATTGTTGTGGGAGCATCATGCTATGGGGATGCTTTGCAGCAGCGACTGGCAGACTGGTGAAGAGTGAAGGATGAACAGAGCAAAACAAAATGGTGGTCGAACCATACGCAAAAAGACTCAAATCGTCAATTACTGCCGAAGGTGCTTCAACAAAGTACTGAATGAAGGGTGCGAACACTTATTTACATTCGATTTATTTTAAATAAATTCCACACATTCGTTCAAGCATGTTTTTTGCATTGTAATTATGGGTTAATGTGTATAGAATTATTTTTCTTCAACAGTAAAGCACGTCTATAAACCAAGAAAATGAAAAGTGAAGCAAACGATTATAATAAAATGTAAATAATTATAACACCTGATGTTAGTTATTAAAACATCTTCCCAACAATGTCCCAAAGAGCACCAGCTGGCCAGCGCTCTAGAGGCAAGCCATTCTTGAACACAGTTCAGTTGGCAAACCCTGACAAAGCACACCTACAACCACTCCAGCCTTGTCAGGGAAAGCATAAAAGGGACCTAAGGCACAGGTGGAGAATTAAAAATGTGATGGGTGAGCACACTGGCCTTAATGTTGTGCTGCCAGAGAAACCCCTGTAGAATCCACTGAGCGTGAACACACCAACATAAACAAAAAAACGGAAATACTTAATTTCAAATAGCATCTTTCCCTTATACTGTTTATAATAATTAGCATTTTGAAGCTTTTTTATGATAGAAATCTTACGAATGGCTGCTTTGGTTTTAACTACCAAAGAGCTTTCATGCATTCACCCTTTACATACACAGATGCAAAGACAGACAACATTTCTACTCCCACGCAGAAAGTTTTTATTGGCGATTTAGCGCTTGACCTACGCATGGTCCATTCTGTGGCTAGCAGTCTATATATAAATGCTCTTATTGGCCTCTGGAGGTCTGGCTCTGACCTTCAGGGATGATGACAGAGCAGGGTGGCAGGAAGGGACATTGGCCAGGGAGGTCAGCACGGAGCTGGGGTTAGGGCGCACAGAGGGGCAAAAAACAACACTCCCCATCTCCGTCACGTCCCCTCCTCTCATCTCCACTCTGTACCGCCTCCAATTACTCAGGCTGTGTGGATGTTTTGAGGGCCGCTGAATCACGCAGACTACGGGGAGTGCTGACATTTAAAAGAGCAGATGAATCGCAATTAGCATGCTTTGAAAAACAATTAGAACACACTCAGTACACAACTGATCACAGACTGGCCTCGCAGTGTGTTCCCAAACTGACCAGATCCGGGAGAGCCTAGCGCAGAGCCCACAGCAGCTCCAGCCCCGCTTGTTTCTCACTAATCCTGTTCCTTTATTTGCCTGGGGTGAACTGAGCTGGTTACACATTTTGGTATGTTATGTAAATGTTCCTTCAATCTTGCGCATATCCTGGCTTTATCCATTGCATACAGTATTTGAATGAAGTTTGAGTAGTCTATCTGCGGTATGAGAGGGCATTGTGCTGGTTGTATAAAGCCTGACAGAGCACACTGGATAAATTATGTTTTACAACCTGATTTTCTCCATAACCGAATTACCTTATTTGGATGAGATGACGATGTTTTTAACTACATCATTGGAGGGTTTTTACACATTCTGTTATTTTGTGATTTCCTGTGTGGTATCCTGATCCGCCTAAAACTGATGGTGGTAAAATTCTACCCTAAACCTGGTAACATAATCAGTCATTAAAACTTTTGGATATGTCGTCTTTTCAGAAACCCACCACCCCTCTAACAGATATATTTAAAGCTGCACCAGGTAGGATATTTTCCGTAAACAAAACAATTACAGAATTTTGCAATTATTCACCAGTCAGAAAGTGGTTCTGTCTCAATGTCCAATAGAGAATGAAGTTCCTAAGAATAATATGAAAACAAGAACAAGTAAGAATAATATGAAAACAAGAACAAGCAGTAAGTCAGAGTTCGACATTATTCTTAGCTTTATTAATGTTATCTTAGGGTTTCTGGTTGCTAGCTAAAGGGAGCTGGTCTAAGTCTTCTTTTGCCTCTTTGCAGTTATCGCAGGATGTGCTGTAGTAGACAAGGAATATTTTTTCTAGTACCAAAATGCTAAATGCTTTTTTACAACCATCCTGTGCAATCCAGTCTGTGTGTTACAGATCGGATTTCTAATACACCTGTAGAGATAGTATAGTTCCAGTACACCTGGAGATTTAAATTTAGTTTGGAATAGTAATTTTCACCTTGCAACTCCTTTAACAAAACAAAAAACATTAACCATATAACATTTGGAGATCAATTAAATACGTTGGTGTATAAAAAGATACTGTTTATCTCTTTCAAAGATACTCTGTTCATTCAACTAAATATTAAAGAGGTAAACATATTTGACTTTCACCCATGAACTCCAATGAAAACCATCCTGGTCTTCCATACAGTATAGTATATCCCTGTCCTGCTTAAAGAAACAAATCACTGACACTGAATTCGATGTATCATAATAAGCATTCAAGGATAATAGCATCTTTCCTAACCCAGAAGGCATTTTGGGTAATATATGGATTTTTTTCCTTGTTTATGTGGGAAATAAAGGGTTGTGTTAACTGCTAACAAAGCAGGCAAAGAACAGCTTAATGGCATCTTGGCCTCCAGATCTACTGTGCTGCATTTCTCTCACCATCAGTTTTTACTCATTTCTCCACTCTCAATTTCATCTTTTTCAACGGAGACGGGCTTGCTGCTGGGATCGTATGCTATTTTCTACTTGGCTTTTGACAAGCTGACAGCAAATTACTGAGGTGCTTCTTGCAGGTAAAATGTCTCCCAGTGTCCATTTCATTAAAGCGGTATCTACAGATACCGTTACTTAATTTGATCATCCTGCTGTTACAGGAATTTTCATGCACAGCAGGAAATGCAAACCTGAAGTGCATTGAATGTTGAAAATAAGAATACTTAAGAATGCTTAAATTCCTGCTGAACTATGTTTCAGTTGAATTATTTCACATTTCCTGTTTCACATTTTCTTGACATTATTTTTCTTGTCATGAATCTTGATCTGAAGGCAGATCTGTTATTAATTGCTTAAATGTTAAGGTCAGAGTTCACATGTAAACAGGCTCCATGCTCGAAGGGCCTATCTACACAATAATATGTTAATCACTAGATTATTTTGTTGTGTAAAGAGAGGACAAATTCAAATCTAGAGATAACTGAATGATGCTCACAGAAGATTCTAAGAACCCCAGGGGAACATCAAGTGACTGCACAAACTTGGCTTACATGAGAAGTCAGGATAGTCTGTTCTATTATAAAATAATATCAAGACAGGACTCAGTTTGCCAGACGAAACCTGGGTATAGACCAAATCTCCTAAAACAATATGCTCTGGTCAGGCCCGTAACCAGGGTGTGAGTTTTAGTGAGGTCAAACTTTCTTTTTAGAAAGTTAAGCTAATTAACTGCCCACATCAAAACTATAAAATGTGATTTCATGAACGGTAATATCAAACATAAGTGACCTAAGCTGTTATCACTGAAATATAGGAACCTGAAATCCCAGCTCAGGTTAGCCGCTGCTATAACATACACACTGTCTGTGCTCTCCTTGTCTGTTCCTCCTGCTTCAGCAACTGCAACAGTCTGTATTCTCCCTGTCTGTTCCTCCTGCTTCAGCCACAGTCTGTGTTCTCCCTGTCTGTTCCTCCTGCTCCAGTCACTCTGCAACAGTCTGTGTTCTCCTTGTCTGTTCCTCATTCTCCAGCCACTCTGAAACAGCCTGTGGTCTCTCTGTCTGTTCCTCCTGCTTCAGCAACTGCAACAGTCTGTATTCTCCCTGTCTGTTCCTCCTGCTTCAGCCACAGTCTGTGTTCTCCCTGTCTGTTCCTCCTGCTCCAGTCACTCTGCAACAGTCTGTGTTCTCCTTGTCTGTTCCTCATTCTCCAGCCACTCTGAAACAGCCTGTGGTCTCTCTGTCTGTTCCTCCTGCTCCAGCCACTCTGCAACAGTCTTTGTTCTCCCTGTCTGTTCCTCCTGCTCCAGTCACTCTACAACAGTCTGTGTTCTCCCTGTCTGTTCCTCCTGCTCCAGTCACTCTACAACAGTCTGTGTTCTCCTTGTCTGTTCTTTCAATTTCAGCCTCTGCAACAGTTTTTGCAATTCCTGTTTGTTCCCCCTGTTTTTTCTTCGTACTCCTTTCTGCAACAGTCGGTTCCCCCCGTCTGTGCTTTACCCAGCCTTTCTGCAAAATTCTGTGTTGTCCCAGTAGGTTCCTCTTGCTTCTGCCTCTCTGCACCTCTCTGTGTTCTCTCTGTCTGTTACTCTTGCTTCTGCCTCTCTGCAAAGTATGGGTTCTCCCTGTCTGTTACTCTTGCTTCTGCCCCTCTGCACCTGTATGTGTTCTCTCTGTCTGTTACTCTTGCTTCAGCCTCTCTGTGAACGTCTGTGTTCTCCCTGTCTCTCACACCTGTATTGCTATTCTCACTTGTTCCTGAACTGTTTTTTCAACATAAAAGCCCAACTTCATTTGTGTTGGTCTTTTATACATTGGTAGGTTGGTTTCCTCTCAGATTTCCTTCCATAAATTAACAACATTAGCCTAATGGTTTCCATTTATTCATATATTAATTTACAAACTATAACAATTAGTCTATGTTGATGTTTTCATTTTAAATGAAAAGTGAGTTACAGAGAAAAAAAGGACACAAGTACTAATGCATACGGGTGAATGAAAGTGAACATACGGGCCGCATGTGTGCGAATAACAGTCTGTGGACTGTTACAATAGTATGGTTAGATAATATCAATACTTGGTGGATAGTTTGACGAAGCCAGTATCAATTGTGCACAGTTAATCAGGGTTGGTAATGACATATTGTACAGTGGTTCTCAATTTCTTGGGGCCAGTGCCCCCTATCGATTATCCAGGTCCCTAACTGCCCCCATCAAATTGAATGATTATTATTATTGTTGTCATTATTGTAACAACTGGTCTAGTTGTTACAATTGTTAGAATCCAAAATCATCAAAAAAGCACATTACTGAATGACAAACAACAGATTTATTAGTTTCCCAGGAAAACAAACATCAGCCAATCAAAAATAGCTAGCAATTTAACATTCAAATGTTAATTAAACAACAACCAATCAGAAATACCAAACAATAATTATTCTTGTGAATTGTTCCAACAGAAAACATGCTGGAAGTTATCAAGGGGTAAATGTAGAAGGATTAACTTTAAAAGGAAATAATTGAAAAACATTTTAAGTTAGATGCTGGACGCTAAGTTTAAGTTGCTTTCAGGGGAAAGCTGACAGAATATCCATCCTGTAAATGTGTAACCATTGCTATAACAAGGCTTTCACAATGTATCCCTCAGCGAAATGAACGCTTTTTAGAGAAAGAAATTCGTCCACAGGTAATACCAAGAAAGAGAATGTCAATTTTCCAGAGTTTACACAGTGAATGCCATGTGTGTGACATTTTATAGATGATACTCTGATGTCCCGTTCCCATGAAGGCAGCATGGAGCTGTACCACAAGAAGCTGACAGAAACACTGAAGAGATGAAGATTTATGATACACGGTCTCGTCTATTTGCACTGACATAAACTGGCAGGTTTTAATGTTGCAGACCAGTATTTTGCAATTTGAAATAGAAACTTTAATCTCATACTGTTGTGAATCGTTGATGTAAACTCGCCTTAAAACAAATGCCCCCTTACTTGTTTGATTTTGCAGAATGGAAAACTGAAATAAAGAAAAACTGTTTGTTACATAGTAACTACATGTGCAATAAAAGAAAATGAAGCCAACGTTCTTTAATTAAAGGATTTGAAAAAAATGAATGGTTTACATATTGAATAACACTTCAGTAAATGTTGGTAACTAACTGATCATAAAGGTTGCCAGAGATACTTGAAAAAACAGAAACAATTATGCCTTGGCGAACAATTTGTTGACTAAAATTAATGTTAGATGGCAAGCTCTGGATTGTCAGATTTTAGTGATAGTATACCGCCCAATCACCTGCGGACTATACAAAAAACAACCCAAATGCAATTTTCTTTACATAACCTTATCTGTATACCAACCCGCCAAAGCCCATTTTTGCCTGAACCCTGTCCAAATGGGTGAGAAACCTCCAAAACTGGCATCACTGAGCTAGCTACGTAAAGTAAATGCAAAAAACGAGTTTCAGGACCTGACCAATTAGAGTTTTTTTGCGGAAAGGGTCAGGTCATCTGTCAAAATACTGAAGATGAGTAAAAACATGGATCCTGCAACTGGAGAATTATCGAAAAAACACACAGGCAAATATACAACATAATGGTGTGGCTCAAAAAGAAGAAATTGAAGGTTATGGGCTGAATTTCACCTTACTCTATTATCAATAATGTTATTGTTTTCAGCTATGTTTAGCAAAATATATTTGACACAAGCTATCTAATGCACAATACCACTCAAAGTTTTGGATCCTTCAGGAATGTCCATAATCTTTAAGAAAAGCAAATTTTTGTCCATTAAAATAATATCAAATTGATCAGAAAGACAGTGAGACATTGTTAACGTTGTTAATAAGTATTTTTGCTGGAAACGGTATATTACTGCTGCACAGTCGAGAGCTTTCTGATTAACTGCGCCACAGTGTGGTTTGATGGTTGCTCCTTAGCCGATCAGAAGGCCCTGCAACAGGTGATGAAACCAGCTCAGCTCAGCACATCACAGACACCCAGCTCCCAGTCATCACAGATCTCCAGCGCAAGTGGTGTCTGCAAAGGGCATGCGGCGTCACCAGGGACAAACTGTTTGCCCTCCTACCATCAGGCAGGCAGTACAGGTCCCTCTGTTCTCACACCAGCAGGCTCAGGAAAAGTTTCTTTCCATCCATCCCTGCTGAACTCTGTTACCCATCACTAACCATACCCACCCTTTGTACTACTTACAGAGTCGGATAAGGAGGTTTTCAGTTGTCTACAGTTACGTGTCATTGCTGCTATTCCTGTATTTCATTTGCACATGCTGACTTGCCTTTAATGCACTTCTTTATTGCATTTTCAATTGTTACATACACATGTCTACCTTGGGAACCTCATTACTGCTATCCCTGCAATCCAGTTGCAAATGCTTCCCTACTCCTTTAATTTGCCACGATTGCACATTCAAAATGCCATTGAGAATTGCCACTTTTATTTATCCCACTTGTACATAGATTATACCTAATACGTGTACAATTTCTGCTCTCCTCTATTTGCTTCCATTGCACATTTAGAATTGCCATAATGCATTTGCATTATTTGCACATCTATCCATTCCACTTGTATATACAGTACATATACTGTACTTATACTTGTAAATGTTCCACCCTCCTCAATTTGCCCTTCTGGATAGACTCAAACTGGATTTCATTGTACTGTACTTGTACTTGTTCTATGACAAAGTTGAATCCTATCTAATTCTTGTTCTGACAAATGAAGGCATTCCATGCAATAAATTGCCAAGAAACTTGTTTCGTACAACGTTGTGAACTACTACATTCACAGAACAGTGCAAACTGAGGCAATCACACAATTACTCTCTTTAGGGCGGATCTGTTTTCAGAACAAGATGCATGACAAAAAAGCTGACTACCATACAGGCTCAAATTAGGATACAGCATATGGATTGAGTAAGAACAAAAAGCTTCCTGTCTTTACAGAGAAGCATTATAACTGGGAGAAAGAGATAGTTTGTTGTTTACTTGGACTGTGTGGGTTTGTGTGTTAATGATCTTCACATTCTCACTGAATTCTCTAAAGTGAGTAATTACATACCATTTTTTCTGGAGTTTGGTGTGTAAAATGTTTGTTGATAATTAAATTACATAATTAAATGTGAATAACTGATCCTTCAGAGATCCTATTCCATGAATCATTTTTCACTAAGTGTTTTTCTCCTCAACAGTGAAGGCCCAAATTAAAAACATGGCCCAAATTAAAAGATGAATTTAAAGAAAGAACAACATTTTACTTTTTCTTTGTTTACATTTCAACACGTGTATATGTTTTACCAACTAAGAATAACAGCACTATCAGGGGTCCATTCCCCATTTTATGAATGTGCAAGTATTCAGACATTTAGGTCAAAGGTGTTTATAATTGATGAGGTGTTTGATTACACAAATAAGAGCTGTGAATGAATATTCTTAGTTCTATCCTTTGCTTTTGCATTTGGAGTCTGGAATTGGTGTCATAATCCAACATGAAAATTAGGGAGAAGTTAATATCTGATATTTTAATATGGAAAATGCTGCATAAGACACCTTTAAGTTCTCACAATTTAATAAAACTGCCATGTCAGAATGGACAGTAAATGACAACACAAATAATTATTTTATTTCTAAAAGGTATATATTTTATGACTGTACCCTGTTTACAGTATATTCAAGATAATATTTATGCTAATTCAATACCACAGATTTCATGACTGAGAACAGACATTTGATGGCTCTTTTCAACAGAATGTTGTTCAACTGGATGGTCCTCAGCCTCAACACATTTTAGTTGTTTGGGCTCTGTCTTCCAGAATGTTACATTTAAAGTACAGTCAGCTTTAATTTGAGGGCACTTTATCTACATAATATGAACTATTTAGAAAATACAGAAGACAGTTTGTATATAGTCCCATCAGTTAAGTGTTCCAATAATATTAGGCATTTATAATGTACAATAAAATAGTCAGATCTTAGTTGCATATCATTTGCATGCAGTTATTGCATGCAACATTATGAACATTATGGTTAACACTTGGTATGTGTTTATTGAGTCTCCCCCTACGTAAATAACGTTCAGTACAAGTGTTGGTAGAAGAGTACTATATACATTTAAGTAATAATAATAATAATAATTACTATTATTACTAATCATTTGCACAGAGAATATACATATACAATGTGTCATTTCTTTGTAGGTCAATTCATTCATATATTATATTATTGCCACAAAATTACTTATTTATCGTATTGGATCAATGGAGACACTATTTCTTTCTCCTGTATCCTTCAATAAAGCCGTGTTTCCACCGCAGGTACTACACCCAGGAACCAGGAACCTTTCCAGGAACTCACTGACTGCATTTGCACCGCAGGAACCAGGGTCTAGAAACAGGAACTACATTTTACCCCAAAACAATCCCTGCTCTGTAGATAGGACTTTCCCAGAGTACCAGAACTATTGGGGTGGGGTTTGTGGTGCTAAACATTTCTGACTGGTCGAGTAAGAATAGTTTTCAACCGCCATTTGTAATGTCTGCAGCCATCCTCAGCGTAGCAATTCTAATTCAATTGGAAATTTCAGTTCAGTTTGTGAATTCACATTGGAGAATGTATGTTCAATTAAATTAATTCAAATTCTTTCCAGTATTTCAAAATTACCCAGTTAATTGTGTTCATGTATTGTATAAATAAATAACTGGTTTTACTTCAATAATTTGTTCAGTATAGCTAGGCATTCTGAATAGAAATACCGCAAATTTACACATAATTGGTCACTCTGAAAGCTCTAGGAACTAATGCTTGAAATGTTATTTGTTTTTCTCTTCTTTTTATTAATTCAGTTCAATTTAATATACAAGGAGTAATAACTGTATTGTAATCAATTAGGCCGAATTTAATACACAGGGTGAAATAACTGAATTAAAATTAATTAATTAGGCACCACACTAAAAACACTCAATTCCATCTTATATGAAAATGTATTCAAAAAATCATACAACAACCTATATTTATCGGCATTGCATACAACTTGGCCAGGTCATGATTGTACATGGGAACTGGTTTTCAATCGGCTGACCTTGTTAATTAAAAGTGTAATTAAAACATTTCAAAAAGTATACAGTGAAATTGGCAGTCAGTACCACTGGCCTGTAAATGAATGCCACAAATTCTCACATGGTACAGAATTTGCTGTAATTATTTGAGTAAATTCTGATGTTTTGTGATTTGGAAGATCCAGTTGTAATTTGCTCTGTTGCCTTGTTGCTGACAGGGAAGTCAGAAAATCTAGTCTGGCCTTTCTAATAAATAGCCCTACATGTACCATTCTTATGTAAATCCTCTGTAGTATTAAACATCTAATCTAGTGTGTCAAAATTGTCCACAGGTGCTAGAAGTAATTCATACATAACCTTTCCTGTAAACAGTTACATTAACATAATGTAAATGCACCTATGGTTGGTTTTTAAATCAATCCTAGTGATCTCCATAGATTTCTTGGTTTAATAACCAAATGAAAAGGCAAAAATTAATAGGCACTTTAGGGAAATTGTTTTTGACTGGGAAAATTCCATCTTTCTGACCTTAAGATCCACAATGTCATGATTTGACCTTGTGCTTTCTCAATTTCTGTGTTCTTTTAAAAGAAGCCGTGGTGTAGATTTGTATTGTATATTGGAGGTGGGGGGAGGGGTTGTTGGGGTCAATGAATCCCAGGATTTTCTCTCTTTTCCAGGGGGTCACATTGACCTTTCGGTAATATTGGGGAGTTATACCCCCCCCCCGAATACTACACCCCTGAAAAGAAGCATAATAGGTAATGAGGCAGCATTGACAATGAAGGAATGAGTTAACGCAAAGCGTCCACCATCCGCGTATCCACGGAAGAACGTATACTGTGTATTTGTATTTATTGATTCCGAATGGTTATAGATATTACATTTCAGTTTACTTACCGGTTAGCAGCTAATTCCAATGAAGCGATTGACGTAAGGTCTGTGTTCCTACATGCATCACAGCCTACGTAAGTCGACAACAAAGTTGCACCTAATATGGTGGCCATTACGCACTTCATGTAATGGAGCTTAGTGCATCTGCTGTTTAGAAGTCTAATCTTTGTTTACCAATCGCAAAAGACGTTTGTGCTAGGTCATTTGATGCCTGGCATCCAATAGCAATTCAGATTAACTTTCCCCGGGAATCACAGGGGCTATGACACAAACTCCTTTACAAGTGGCCACTCCATACCCAAGCTGAAGACAATGGAGTATCAACAGAGACTTGCTTCGCATTCATTCCTGCATCGCTTTCATTCTGATAAAGGACATTATAGATTAACATTTTAGACAAGATTTCAACGGGCAAGAGTATTTAGAATATGATCATTTGTATGGAAACAGTATCTGATGGAATGCGTATGCGTAATGGCCAGACTGCTCCAACAGCTCAGAGTCGTGAACCATCAACATATGAAGTAAGTACATCGATATTTATAAATAATGGTATCCTACAGCATCGTTTGTATGTAAAAAAATTATGTAAACACAGTGTGGGGATGTTATTGTTTTTTGGGGGAAAAGTTGGTAAACCTGTTAGATCTTACAAATAAAAACACCCAACCGCAATACCGATCTCGTGCTTCCATCTTGTGGCCGTTAGGTGTATTGCGGTATAACCGGAGGAATGTATTTTCTTTCTAATAAATTTATAATGGTTAATTTCTAGGTAGAGGAATTGACTTTTATTGGGGTGCCTATATATTTGACCTTCTGTAATTTATTTTATTCATTGATTTTAGCCTAAAACACTGTAATATGACTATAAAGGCATGGACATTTCTGAAAATAACAATCATACAAAACTTCATGAACATTTTTTTTTTTAAATACCATACTCTATTGCAGAAATGTGTATCGTAAAACTTTTTTTGCCATTCCAAGAGATGAGGGTTCAAAGTAGCGTCCCAAAAGTCTGTTTTATGTGTTTTTTTGTACCCAAGGGGGGTGTAATCACCAGAATGCATCATAATAGATATCTGTTACAGAAATGTTTCTAGGACCCAAAATGTGCAAGTAGTGAAATCCGGCCAAAAACACACTGGACCTGGGAGGTTAATGAAGTTGAGGAAAGCTTGCATTTATGCAAATACAGGGACATTGCAGCGCTATTGACCAATCAAATATGATTCCAGCTTCAAGCCTCTAGAAACTTTACTCATTTGATTGGCCAATTATAGTTTGTAGTGTCTCATGTATTGGCTGCACTATCTAGCATGCTTGATTACTTTCAAATTTGGAAGTTACCAAGGTGACAGTCAACCTTAACCCCTCGTCCATATTTCCTGGATAAGCTGATCAGTGAAGAAGCGAACGTCCCTCAACCTATGCAAGAATGTTTTGGATATAAAATCCTTTAGTAACACATTTTCCAAGAAAAGAGATTTAGGGCCATGGAGATAAAAAACAATCCATGAAATCATCTATGAAATTATCTATCTTTGCATAAAGACACATAACGTTATTCACAATATTTTGTGATGATGATTAATTCTCCAGATAATCTCAAAATTTTTAAATGTCTCTGTTGCGCATGCAAGTACCCTGTATGTGTATTTGTTTTCCCCTCCTTCTGCCCTAAACAGAAGTGTCCCTCATGTTCCTGTTTGTTGTTGTTGGTGTGTCCGACTTGGCAGTCATCGGTTCATCTTTTAACTGCAGGGGTGTCCCAAAAAGTGGCCACTCCTGATTGCACCACCTGTTCTTTTTATCCATAACCCAATCACATCAAACATTCCCTAGTTTCAAAACCCAGTCAGTTGTTTCTCCCTGAAACTATTTGTTGCCTGTTGTCTAGTCACTTCTTTGCTGGTTAGTCCCAGTGTAACCTGTGTGCTGTGTTGGAACCTGGAACGTCGCCCTTAGGCATATAGAACCCAACACTAGGTATGACTGAGCAGTACACCCACTGTTTTTTGTATTGTTTAGTAGTGAGCTAAGTGGTTTTTGAGGCAGGCAAGTTCAGTTCAGGGGTTTTTGACTATAATATAATTCCTTGTGTCAGTACAGCCCCATTCCCCAAATTATTTGCTGTGTTTAGTGTAATAAATG
>JACXGJ010005387.1:0-39386 GCA_016801105.1 Esox niger
ATCTCCTTACAGGCAAAGCGAAGTAAGCATTATGAATAATTCCGTATAGATGAAAACTCTGCCGGCTAAAACCTTCAGTATCTACATTATAGTAAGCCTGAAATAAAACAGTTTACAGTTATATTTCGACTGTTTCTGGTGGATTTTTGAGGTACGATTCCATGCATGCGTTTTGGGACAGGATAGACAAACATATTTGATGGATACAACATACAATTCATAGATGCTATTTGCCGTGGATGTAAACTTAGTTAGAAACGTTAGTCAGTTTAACTGTATCAATATCATTCACAAGTGGCCAATTAGCTGTTAAAACAGCCAGTGTCCAAAGATAATTTGTTCAGGGTAGACACAAGAGGCTGAACTGACACCTGTCAAAACAAACAGCTCTGTGGTGTAGTGGTTCACTACACAGCCTTCCATGGGGGCAACCTGGGTTTGAATCTTTAGAGGGCAACTCTTTCTATTGCGGGCCGGCTGAACAAGGCTTGGCTAGTTTCTTGTTGGGGGTTGTCTTGCTGTTGCCTCTCCAGTGCACCCTGTTGTCACTTCCATTTCCACCAAAACAGGTGACATTGATTCACTATCACTTATGCTTCCTAACTGGACAGATTGATATCCATGAAGTTTAATTGACTTTGTGTTATACTGTGATGATTACGTGTTCCCTTAATTTATTTGAACCGTGTACATAAAATGGGTTCACACAACATTACGATCACTCCATTTTGATTCATTAGTATTTTGTAGATTATCCTAATGATTATTCTAAGTAGGATAATATCATCTCAAGTAGTTTTAGTTTCCAAATAAACATTATATTGTTGACCTCAACCAAAATATATCTGCGCGAATAGGTTAACATTATAAATTATGTAATAAATGAAAGTGATATTGTCCTACTGTATATTTGCGACGGTGAGCTGACGGACTGCTCCGTCATCTCCCGCTTTTCCTAGGTCTCCAACAGTCATGAACTCATCCCGGTCCCCTTCATTTGTCTTTTCTTCAATCATTGTTCACATCAGGTCCCAATCAAACCATTAGTATGTGTTTAAATGTTTCTCCTCTGCTCCTCTCAGTTGTTAGTCATTGTTCCATGTCGCAGAGTGTCCTGATATATGTGGTCAGTGTTGTTTCTTTCTGTTTACTTTCATTAAGTAGTTTTGCCCCAGTACTCAGTTTTTTTTGTTCTGTTGTTTGTGTTTTTGAATATTAAATAGCACTCGATTGCTACCTTTGCCTGCGCCTGGTCCGTCCTCTCCACCACTACACACCCATTGTGACAATATTGTAGAAACATTAGACAATAAATAGCGATATACAATAACTTGTGATATACTAGTTTAAATAACGGTTTCCAACAATTGTATTTCAAATGTCAGATGTGTAGCAGTGTAGTAGGTAGCTTAAAAAGCAAGGAAGGCACATTTAGTGAATATGGAAAGTTTTAGCAATCTCAAAATAAGCAGTTTATAGGAAACATAACTTTACCAACAGAAGCAAGAAACTATTTAATATGTAAGGGAAAAAAAACAACGTTCTGTATGTTACCGTGGGAACAAGGGACGATGCAGCAGGAAGATTCAAAGTTATGCCCGGGACAGTTCCCTGCAATAAAGGATGAGGAAGACAAGAGTAGAGAGAAGAGCCTCAGAACTGTGATGGGAGCATCACACAAGGACTCACACGGTGGAATGGAATACATCTATGGGAGTATATCCTTTGTTACTCTATACATTTTCTGGAGACATTCTCAAAGGTGACAATCACAAGTTACACACAAACACAGAGTCCGCATTTGCTCCTTAGTCATTGCTTTCTTTCAAATCCTATGTGTTGGAGTACAGAGTAACAGCATTTTTTTACTGTGAGTCGGTCAAAATTAGTATGGAAGTCACTGTATATTAAAAAACGAATTTGAAAAATGTGGTCTCATCAGAAAATGAATTATTACAACAGGAGACAGGCTCAAATATTTCCAGAGGATACAGAGCATTTTACATTTTTATCGCCAGGATGTGATTGGTGTGTAGCAAAATTTATCACAAAATCCATCTGTGGATGGATTTTGCAGCCTCTGCAATATTTGGAAATCAGTTGTGGAAAACAGATCTGAAAGTAATAGGCTCATGCTGCAAAAATATTATTATCAACCTGAAAAATATTATATTGAGAAAGGTACAAATGAAATCAAGAAGAGATTGAAACGGAACAACAGTAAACTTACATTCATACACCCAGATAGCAGACAGCATACTGCATGATATTTGGTGGTGCAGTTTGATTTATTACAGTTGTTTGTGTAGAACTGCTGAAGAGTTTCATTAACTCTTTCATACCTCTCCTGCAAAAAAAATTATTAACAAATATTTAAATAAAGTCATCATACAGGGCCCTGCATAACATAAACTCTCGTATTCAAGCTTTGCAGATATAGAATCTATCGATTTTTTACCTTATTGTCTTTAACATTCCATTTCTTCACCCTGAACAAATAGTCATTTGGCAGATCTTTTTCCTTCAAGGTAAAAACTGCAGTCAGTTACTAAAAATGTCAACATTGGTTAAGGTATGAAAATGCACAAAACAAGTGACTGTAATTTACCATGTTCTCAAAATAGTGTTTATAACCGCAGTAGAGACCTGGCACTGGCACACCTGCAGACAATGAGAGGTTAGTCAAGTCCACTATTAACCTGGAGGGTGAAATACAGTAAGGTTTGGAAATAATTGGACACTGACACAGGATATGCAATGTTGACTGTTTACCATAATACAGTATATTAAAGATACAGTTAAAGTGCAGTCTCTCAGGTTTAATTTGGAGGAAGGGTTTAGGAATTACAGCTATTTAATATGCAGTCCCCTCTTTTCCAAGGGACCAAAGGTAGTTGGACAATAGATTCAAAAGGTGTTTAATAACAGTATACCGCAGTATCCAGCTCCGCGGATCCGCGGAACTGGGGTTAGCAGAGTTAACTCATTGCACCTGTTGTCTCGTCTAGCGCACCTGATCATCATTAAGTCATTCCCCTCAGTATATAGGTTCCCTCTGCTCCCTTTGTCTTTGTGTGTTATTGTCTCACTATCATGAGCATTGTCAAGCTCACATTAAACAAAACAGAAACACAGACTCCGCTATCTGCTCCTCCTTGCTCACCTCAAAGAGCTGACAGAATAACACACCTAAAACGAAAACGCACAAGGATGGAGCACGGAGCCGAAAAAGAGACCGATGTTGCGGAGGTCCTACGGGATCATTCCACCACCCTGGCCAGCCTAGGCGCCACAATGACTAACCTCACCCAGGCAATTCAGCGCCTAAAGTTGGTCCAGCTGGCTCCCGCAGCAGCGGTCGTATTACCGCCTCCCCAGCCTGCACCTCCCAGTCTCGGAGCGATGCACATCCCGCTCCCCCGGGATTACAACGGGACGGCGGACCGCTGCCAGGGTTTCCTGCTTCAGGTGGACATTGCGCTCCAGGCGATTCATCCTGCGCCGACAGATGCCCAGAAGATCTCCTCACTCGTCTCCTGCCTGTCCGGAAAAGCCCTGGAATGGGCCACCACTGTGTGGAATACCGAGGGGTCTATCCGGGGCAGCTACGAGGAGTTCGTCCGTCGCTTCCGAGTCATCTTCGACCATCCGCACGAGGGGAGAGAGGCGGGCGAACGACTCTTCCATCTACGGCAGGGGATGAGATCGGCGCAGGAGTTCGCATTGGAGTTCCGAACCCTGGCAGCGGGTTCTGGGTGGAACGACCGGGCCCTTTTCGACCCCTACCGCTGTAGCCTTCGGGAGGACGTCCGAAGGGAGCTAGCATGTCGAGACGTAAACTTCTCTTTTGAACAGCTAGTTGAAACATTGATCCGTCTCGATAATATGCTGGCTGCCCGAGGACGTCCTAGCGGAGGCCCGGCTGTTCCACCCCATCACATCGACGCCACCGGCACTTCCGCATCACGCCAGGTAGCTCATGCACATTCACCGATTACTTTTCCGCTCACTCTCTGCACCGTCCCTGTTGAATTCCCCAGTTTTCCATCACTTTCCCAGTGTAAGGCGATTCAGGCGCTCCTGGGAATTTTATCGACAGGGATTTCGCATTACGCGCACGCATTCCCCTCCAGGTCCTCTCCAGCCCCCTACCTGTGAGAGCATTAGATAACCGGCCACTAGGGTCAGGCTTTGTTAGGGAATGTACTGTCACACTTCTTATGATCACCTGTCACCAACACCGCAAAACTATTTCGTTTAACGTTCTGGATTCCCCCACGTTCCCTGTAGTTCTTGGTTTCCCCTGGCTTTCTCTCCATGACCCTATCATTTCGTGGTCTAGTCAGGTCCTTTCGGGGTGGTCGCGGAAGTGCAAAGGTAGGTGTTTGGGTGTTTCCGTGGGTTCGACCACGGTGTAAAGTCCAGACAGTGCTCCCGCCGTGCCAATTCCTCCCGAATACAGGGACTTAGCCGAGGTCTTCTCCAAGGCTAAGGCCTCTGTATTACCGCCTCATAGGCCGGGGGATTGCGCGATAAACCTCTTAAGTGAAGCCGCACTCCCTAAGCGTCGCGTGTATCCCCTTTCTCGCACCGAGACTGCGGCGATGTCCGCGTATGTTGAGGAAGCGTTAGGGCAGGGATACATTAGGCCTTCCAAGTCACCGGTCTCCTCGAGTTTCTTCTTTGTGAAAAAGAAGGACGGTGGTTTGCGCCCGTGCATCGATTACAGGGCGCTGAATAAAATCACCATCCCGTTCCGCTATCCTCTCCCCTTAATCTCTGTGGAAGTTGAGAGGATGCACGGGGCCCGCTTTATCACAAAATTGGACCTCAGGAGTGCCTATAACCTGGTGCGTGTCCGGGAAGAGGACGAATGGAAAACAGCCTTCAGTACTACCTCTGGCCATTACGAATATTTAGTGATGCCGTACGGTTTAATGAATGCTCCATCATTCTTTCAATCTTTCATCAACGACGTTTTCAGGGACATGTTATGCGAAGGGGTAGTTGTGTATATTGAAGACATCTTGATTTATATGACTACTCACGCTGAGCATGTCTCGTTGGTGCGTAAAGTGCTTGCTAGACTGTTGGAACATGAACTGTAGGTGAAAGCCGAAAAGTGTCTGTTTTTCCAGTCGTCCGTGTCTTTCCTGGGGTACCGTTTCTCGCGCACGGGTTTGGCTATGGAGGAGAACCACATTGATTCCGTGCGTAATTGGCCGACCCCAACCACAGTGAAGGGCGTGCAACGATTTTTAGGCTTTTCTAATTATTACATGAGGTTTATCCGGGGCTTTAGTCAGGTCGTAGCTCCGATCAACTCCCTCCTGAGGGGTGGGGCGACACGGTTACGGTGGACCACGGATGCGGAGCGGGCGTTTGTGGAACTGAAACACCGTTTCACCACCGGTCCGGTCCTGGCTCATCCGGACCTGTCGCTCCAGTTCGTTGTGGAGGTGGACGCGTCCGAATTTGGTCTTGGGGCCGTTCTCTCCCAACGAACGGGGAATCGGAACACGCTCCGTCCTTGTGCTTTCTTTTCACAGAAACTCAGTGCGGCGGAGCGTAATTACAGTTTCGGTGATTGTGAGCTATTGGACGTGGTTAGAGCCCTGTCGGCGTGGCGGCACTGGTTAGAGGGGGCCAAGCACCCTTTCCTCATCTGGACTGACCACCGTAACCTGGAGTACATGCGGGCAGCGAGGAGGCTGACCCCTCGCCAGGCCAGGTGGGCTATGTTCTTCTCCCGGTTTGTGTTCACTCTCACTTACAGGCCGGGAAGTAAGAACGTCAGGGCCGACGCGCTGTCTCGTCAGCATGACACGGAGGAGAGGTCAGTGGATGATGCTCCCGTACTACCGGCGTCATGTATTGTGGCACCGGTGGTGTGGGAATTGGACACCGACATCCTTCGTGCACAGCATGACGAGCCCTCTCCGCCCTCATTCCCTGTCTGTCCGTAACCGGCTCATCTACTGGGCCCATACCTCTCCCTCCTCCGGTCATCCTGGTATCGGGCAGACGCTGCGGGCCCTGGCCGGTAAGTACTGGTGGCCCACCTTGGCTAAGGACGTGAGGGTGTACGTCTCTTCCTGCTCTGTGTGTGCCCAGAGTAAGGCACCCCGACTCCTGCCTATGGGTAAGTTGCACCCCTTACCCATTCCACAACGGCCATGGTCCCACCTATCTGTTGACTTCCTTACTGATCTCCCTCTCTCCCAGGGCCATACCACCATCCTGGTCGTTGTGGACCGGTTTTCTAAGACCTGTCGTCTCTTGCCTCTGCCCGGTCTCCCCACGGCCCTGCAGACCGCCGAGGCTCTCTTCACACATGTCTTCCGGCACTATGGGGTGCCCGAGGATATAGTGTCTGAACGGGGTCCCCAGTTCACCTCCAGAGTATGGAAGGCCTTTATGCAGCACCTGGGGGTCTCGGTCAGCCTGACCTCGGGTTACCACCCCCAGTCCAACGGGCAGGTGGAGCGTGTTAACCAGGATGTGGGCAGGCTCTTTCGGTCCTACTGCCAGGACCGGCCGGGGGAGTGGGCGGAGTTCCTGCCTTGGGTGGAGTATGCCCTGAACTCCCGTCACCACTCCTCCACTGGGATTTCCACCTTTCAGTGTGTCCTGGGTTATCAGCCAGTCTTGGCACCATGGACCCCAAGCCAGACCGGTACCCCTGCGGTGGACGATTGGTTCCGGCGGGCAGCGGGCATGTGGGAGGCTGTGCAGGCTCGCCTCAGGCTCGCTGTCCGTTGCCAGAAAACCTTTGCTGATCGCCATCGCAAAGAGGCCCCAGTGTATCGCCCGGGCAACCGTGTCTGGCTCTTCACCAAGGACTTGCCCCTCCGCCTGGCCTGCCGGAAGCTGAGCCCGTGGTTTGTTGGGCCCTTTATAGTCCTGAGGAGGGTCAACGAGGTAACATATCGGTTGCGTCTCCCTCCTGACTACCGTATTAACCCCTCGTTCCATGTGTCTCTCCTCATGCCGATGGTGGCTGGTCCCCTCCAGGGGTTTGAGGTGCGGGAGGTCCCTCCTCCTCCTCTCGACATCGAGGGGGCCCCGGCGTACTCCGTCTGCGCCATCATTGACTCGAGGCGCCGGGTTGGGGGCCTCCAGTACCTCGTGGAGTGGGAGGGGTACGGCCCAGAGGAGCGGAGCTGGATCCCGGTGCGGGATGTGCTGGCTCCCGCCCTTCTACACGAATTTCATTGCCGTCGCCCAGATTGTCCTGCTTAATATAAACTGGCAAAAGCAAATTATTTCCTATAGCCATCATACAAAACTTCTCCTGGTGAAATTTCAGGAAAATATTAATTTTGGACAAACTATCCAAAATGGATAAAAGAAGGGGATTCTGCCTATTTCTTTAGGTTATAGAAATCATATGTCAAATCTAAAACCATACTTTAACGAAAGCTTTATAATGTTGTGACGGATGATCACAGCCAAACCCTTTCTGCGCTAACTTTTATAAAACTCTCTACAGCTCTAAGTATTGAGCTGTAAACACACAGGGTTAGACTCAGTCAAAGTTTTTAAAGATATCACATCCCCTGGGGTTGATGGATTCACTTCAGAATATTATAAATTGTTTGCCGAGCAATTAGCCCCTTTTCTATTAAAGATTTTTTCAGAAGTTATTGCTAATGAGTGTCACCTACTCTAATGCAAAGCTTAATCACGCTAGTCCCTAAACCAAAGAAAGACTTATGCTTATTAGGCGAGTTTAAGGGCAAGGCCACTAGTCCTTTAGAGTTTCATAAATTGCCAGGACACCAGGGCCATCATCCAGGGAACTAAGGCCATTAAGCAAAATAGCGAATAAAAAGCTTTTAAGATAAACAATTACAGTAGTGATCTAAGAACGCTTGTGTCCTCCTCATGTATTATTAACTCATTACAAATATTCAGAACAAACCTTACCTCCTAGATCAACCCTTGTTTGTCTGTAACAGTTTTAGAGGCGCGTTTTTTAACCAATGTTAACTAGGTCAATGTTAATCCCTTGTCAAGAAAGCCCAAAATCACCTTTAATTTCAAACTTTTTGTAAAATAAATTAAGCTGGGATGGTCATATCTTTATGAAAGTTGCAGGGCTTATTTAGCAGTATGATTTAGCACATTTAGCTTACATTTAAAATGAAAGCAACATTCATGCAATTGAAATTAGGCAAGTAACTAACATGCTAATGAGGCATACAAAAATATGTCATCATTAAATTAATTTAAGTGAAGCAATGCATTATAAATTAAGTTAGAGTGGCCATATTATATTTTGAGTAGCTGGGTGCTGTTTCCCTTATGTAGACGTATCGATCCCTGATGGTCGAGGGTTGGCTTTGACCAATAACAATTAATATATCAGAGTTCCTGGTGCTTCGGATCAAACTGGTGCTTCGGATCACAGCAATAGATGTCATGGCCACCATGGTTGTCGTGGCCGGACTGAAATATAAGCCCTGTTGGTTATTGATAATTTGAAATCCAATCTCTATATGAAATATTGACTATAATTTATTGGATACTGTATTTGCTACACGTTTAAAGAATATCTTGGCGACACTTAAATCACAAGTTGGTTTATGAAAAACAGGTATAGACCTAACTATATATGTTTTTATATTCTAGATTATTCGAACGTAATTACTGAAAATAGTTTTGTTCTCTTTTTAGACTTTTATAAGGCTTTTGATAATGTATAACATTTCCTCATTTTCAAAAAAAACTAGAACATTTTCGTCCTGACCACAGTTTTGCAAAACTATCATAACTCAAAAATGGAAATTAAAATCAGGCACTTCCCTTTGATTCGACCAAAAAACCTCTGATCTACATATTATACGTACCCCTGATCTACATATTCTTAGACTGACAGAGGGAGCTGTGATCTCCGTTTTTTCTCTGTCAGTTTGTCTTGTGTTTGTCTAGTGATCCAGCCAGCCGTCTGCCTGCCTGATTTGCCAATAAACCGGGCACCAACCTACAGCCTGTTCTTCTCCAAGATTCTGCTTTTCATCTGTCTATGCCTTATTAAATCTTTGTCTGCCTGCAACTTGCTCCTGTCTTTTCTCAATTAAACATTGCTGCACCAAATCCACACTGGGTGTCAGGGCAGTGTGTAAGGATCCAAGTGCGAACTGGGACTGGGAGTGAGTGGGAAAGGGACAGGCAGAACGCACGGGGACGGGAGGTGGGGCGTCTCACGTACCAGCGGCGAAGGCACAGACAAGCGGCAGGCAGAGTAGTCGGGGGCGGGCAGATGGTCGGTACATGGTAAAATGATTTGCTTTAGTATTTCTATATAACATTTTCAAAGTTATAAACCAGGGCTTGACAATAACGATGGCCCCGGGCCAGTAAAAAGTAAAGTCGAACTAATAAATCTAACAAGTCACTGTCCAGATCGGGCCATGGCAAAAAAAGCTGTTTTCGCAGCTGTTTTCGTAATCTGTCACATGCACAAATAACTACATTGCAGCTCTTTGCACATGCTGTTGGCCAGTCAAGAGTAGCGCAGTGATGTGATGTGTGGCTGCCTGGTATTGTTTTTTAGTAAAACATTTATAAACTTGCATGAGTCACTCAATTAAAGAAGGCAGAAAAGGATAACTACGACCTCATGGCAAACAATAATTTACTTGTTTTGACTTTGATGGACAGACTACACACTACATCTAAGTTCCTGGCTAGAGTGGATGCCTTGTTTCCTGGGGATGAATGATTTAGTGTTTTGTTTATTTAAGGTCAACTTTGTTGACTTATCTTTTATTCATTTTTTTATAAGAAATTTGATGAACATTTGATGTTTTAGATTCAACATGTTAAGTAACAAAAGTATTTGGGTATATGTTGTAACACTGATAAATTACAACTTTTGGAAGGAGGGCCAGTAAAACATGTTGGGGCCTGTACATTTCAAACCTACAGGCCCCACTGTATAAACTATTGACTTCCAAACCAGCACTCACTTGATGAGGTTGACCCAGTTTACACAGTCTACTTATCCAGGTTCCAGTTATACATAGTGGTTACACATAGTGGTGAGGTGTCTTATCACAAAGGTGGTGAAGAATTCCCACAACAGCTACAATTATGAAGAAAATTCAAGCAGGGAGACAGTAGAGCAAGAAAAAAGAGAGGGTGAGAGAGTAGACAAGACTGAGAGGGATAAAAATACATACTTACCAGGTGTCTGTGGGGAAGCCTCTGTATATCCAAGGGAGAAAGAGAGAAACAGAGGTAAATAAAAATCAGTTAAAACTATTTCCTACTAGTTACTTTCAACCCACCAAAAGTTTCTTATTTTTTAATCAACCTTTTTGACACTTCTGAAGAGCAAAATGTTTTCTTATTGGCAATATTTTTGCCGGAACAAGCAAGCCAAATTTTCTGGAAGCTTGCTTGAGTGCTCTAGTATTTTTTTTGTACCAGGGAGCAAGTTTCTTGTTGTGTATTTATTGTTTTTAGTGGTGTAACCGTATCAAAATTATTTTGAAGTGTTGAGTTCAGATCTTGGATTAGATCGTTTGCGGATTTATTTACTTTGTCACTGATGAGCAAGCTTAGAAGAATATCAAGAAATCCATTTATAGTCCAAGAATATATAGTGCAGCTTTTGAAACTCATTGTTTGCAGAGAAAGTGGACTTCTTGTTTTAACGGCAAATGTAATAAGATTTCCAGGATTTACGGGGGAAATTATTAGATCTAAAATAAATCTATTTCTCATGACATTACTAAATCTAAAGTATGATTGTGGCTGTGCGTTGGACATGAGACCCATTGAGTCAATGATGGCTTCAAAGGCTTTTTGATGGCTTCGTTTGACTTTTCCATATGAATATTCAAATCGCCCAAAATTTGGGTCTGTTTTTCGTCTGCTGGAACCAGGACCTCAGTCAGGGTGGAGGGAATTATGAACAGTTCCAAATACCAGGCGATTGTGTCAAAAAACCTTCAGGGGTCCATTAGAAAGCTGAAGATGAATTTTTCAGTTTTTTATTTGTTGAAAAAGTTTGAAATATCCAATAAATTTCGTTTCACTTCATGATTGTGTCCCACCTCTTGTTGATTCTTCACAAAAGATTACAGTTTTATATCTTTATGTTTGAAGCCTGAAATGTGGCAAAAGGTCGAACAGTCCAAGGGGGCCGAATACTTTCGCAAGGCACTGTATATGAAGAATACGGGAGATTGGCGTCACATGTAGCACACGGCCAGTACTTGTGAGAAATTCCTGCAGCTCCTTTAATATTTACGTAGGCCTCTTGGAAGCCTTCCTGACCTGTTTTCTTCTCGTCTTTTCAGGTACATCCAGTTCTTGGTAATGTTTCTGTTGTGCCATATGTTCTCCACTTGATGATGACTGTCTTCACTGTGTTTCATGGTATACAGTACGGAGAACAAGTTTTTGATACATTGCAGGTTTTCCTACTTACAAAGCATGTAGAGGTCTGCCATTTTTATCAGAGGTACACTTCAACTGTGAGAGACAGAATTTAAAACAAAAATCCACAAAATCACATTGTATGATTTTTACATAATTAATTTGCATTTTATTGCATGACATAAGTATTTGATACATAAAAAAGCAAAACCTTTGTTTGCAATTACGGAGATCACATGTTTCCTGTAGTTTTTGAACAGGTTTACACAGACTGCCGCAGGGATTTTGGCCGACTCCTCCATACAAACCTCCATAGCCTTCAGGTTTCTGGGCTGTCGCTGGGCAATACAGACTTTTAGCTCCCGCCAAAGATTTTCTATTGCATTCAGGTCTGGTGAATGGCAAGGCCATTCCAGGACCTTAAGATGCTTCTATTCAGCCATTCCTTAGTTGCCCTGGCTGTGTGTTTCAGGTCGTTGTCATGCTGGAAGACCCAGCCACAACCCATCTTCAATGCTCTTACTGAGGGATTGAGGTTGTTGGGGGCCAAGATCTTGCAATACATGGCCCCATCCATTCTCCCCTCAATACGGTGCAGTCATCCTGTCCCCTTTACAGAAAAACATCCCCAAAGAATGATTCCACATCCATACTTCACAGTTGGGATGGTGTTCTTGGGGTGTGTGGAGTTTAGACCAAAAAGCTCTATTTTCGTCTCATCAGACCACATGATCTTCCCACATTCTTCCTCAGATGGTCATCGGCAAACTTCAGACGGGCCTGGACATGCGCTGGCTATAGCAGGGGGACCTTACGTGAGCTGCAGTATTTGAATCCATGATGGCGTGGTGTGTTACTAATGGTTTTCTTAGAGACTGTAGTCCCAGCTTACATTAGGTCATTGACCAGGTCCTGCCATGTAGTTCTGGGCTGATCCCTTACCTTGCTCATGATCATTGATGAGGTGAGATCTTGCATGGAGCCCTAGACCGAGGGAGATTGACCATCATCTTGAACATCTTCCATTTTCTAATAATTGTGCCAACAGTTGTTGCCTTCTCAACAAGCTGCTTCCCTATTGTCCTGTAGCCCATACCAGCCTTGTGCAGGTCTACAATTTAATCCCTGATGTCCTTACACAGCTTTCTGGTCTTGGCCATTGTGGAGAGGTTGGAGTCGGTTTGATTGAGTGTGTGGACAGGTGTCTTTTATACAGGTAACTACTTCAAACAGTTGCAGATTAAATAAGTAATGAGTTGAGAACAGGAGGGCTTCCTCAAGCAAAACTAGCAGGTCTATGAGAGCCGGAATTCTTACTGGTTGGTAGGTGATCAAATACTTATGTCAGGCAATAAAATACATGTTAATTATTTAAAGACAATACAATGTGATTTTCTGAATTCTTGTTTTAGATTCCATCTCTCAAAGTTGAAGTGTACCTATGGTTACAGACCTCTACATGCTTTGTAAGTAGGAAAACCTGCAAAATCTGCAGTTTATCAAATACTTGTTCTCCCCACTGTATCTAATGCTTTGGAAATTCTTGTGTACCCTTCTCCTGACTGACATCTTTCAATGAGATCCCTCTGATGCTTTGGAAGCTCTCTGCAGACAATGGCTTTTGCTCAGAGATGTAACTAAGAAAATGTCAGCGAAATCCTACCAGCTGAACTTGCAGAATTAGCTGAACTTTATTTGTGATTAATCAGTCACTTTAAATGATGGCAGGTGTGTAATGACTTCTATTTAACATGAGTTTGAATGTAGTTGGTTAATTCTGAACACAGCCACATCCCCAGTTATATGAGTGTGTCCACACTTATGCAACCAGTTTATAGTAAGGTTTTATTTTCCCCTTGAAGATTTCGGTTTGTTTTGCAATTGACAACCACATTAAAAGTGAAAAAAGTTCTGCCATTTATCTTTGTCTCACTCTTTTACATCACAAAAACCTGGCATTCTAATAGGGGCCTGTAGACTTTATAGCCATTGTAACCTCCAACGTGCATCCAATCCATTTTCCTTTTAATGAAGTGATCACTGAATACGATTGAATTTAGAGTTTGTGTCAATAATATTAAATTGTTATATAATTAAATAATACTGGTTATCTAAATATCAATTTACTTGACTAGCTATTGTTGGTTAGATCAGAGTTGTCACCTTGTTCTTGATTG
This sequence comes from Esox niger, assembly GCA_016801105.1. NCBI lineage: Eukaryota > Metazoa > Chordata > Actinopteri > Esociformes > Esocidae > Esox > Esox niger. Next base: position 13,569 of record JACXGJ010005387.1, read on the forward strand.
ATTATTTAGGTCACTAACTGGTTAGTTTCTATCCTCACCTTTTTTCTCAGGTCTGAACTGTGAACCAATTTAAAGGAAAAATCTAAAACCTGCAGACACTGCCGTCTGTGGTCCTAGTTAGATGCTGACTGCATTTGGTTGTACTGCACTTGATTAATGACAGTTTAATCTAATCTATTCAAGCAGCATTGTGACATTTCTGTATGGGCAACAGTCATATTTTACCACACTTAGATGCAGGTCATCCCCTCAGAAGTGTAGTCCCAAAGGATTGACAATCTCACTGTGGTTTAACAATTTCTGCTTGTTTAGAGGACAATCTCAACCATTGAATTAAACCCACAGTGTAAATTAACAATTCCCCAGGATTCACCTGCCCATGAAATACTGCTAACAGTTATTGATTATTTTCATGTAAAAATGTAAGAAACTGGTACATGATCATTCATAATTATTCCGACCACTTATTAAAGACTGGAGATGGTCATATTAGGTGTCATTTAAAAATGTAATGACATTATACACATTTTATGTGATTATTTTGTTCCAGTGTTCATCATACTTCTATCTAAATCAAGTACAACATCAGTCATAACTCATGAAGCGACCATAGTCCACACAACCACAACAATGGTTCTGTCACGTTATGTACTAGGATTATGTAGGTACAAAACTGAAATATTTGTCTATACATTATTTATCCATGTTTTTGAAAATTATTTTCATATCTTCAAGTTTTCTTTTAATAAAACTAATATGAAAGAACAAACATTTATTTTGTGTTTGAAAAAAGTTCTGCAATACAAAATGAATGCCTCTTTACAGGGATGTAAACATGTTTGCACAGAATTTTTTAGATATGCACTTTGTCTGTATAGGACAGTTCTGGAAACTGATCAAGTCATAAACATGTTACCGACTCTTGATATGTTGCATTCATATGTAGAGTAGATGTTTGCTAGTGATTCCTTGTTTTTTGTGGATAGTTTCTGATATCCCTATGAAGAGAATAGAAAAGTTCAACTATTCAACCCTTCCTTTTATATAGGGAACCTGGTCTGAGAGATTTTTCAGCTTGTTATTAAGAGCTTGATTATCAATTTGGGAGTACCTGTTCAGGGCTACAAAAAAATGTGAAGCATATGGGCCCTGAAAAGTTTTGATACATCTGAAAAACCTGATCGTTATAAAACAAAATTTGCTACTTGAACTTCTGAATTCCTTGTTAAGAAGACATAGAGCTCATTTAAAAATATGTTATGGATGTTTTGCCTATGGAAAGAATAAATGCATCACATTTTGTTTCATAATTAAGTGAACATACACACGGGTGACATATATGATCAAATGTGTGGAGGAACAATGAATGCAGATGCTTCCATACAGGTATACCAATACAATTAACAACCTATCAGGCCCTGAGGCATGTATAAAAATGCTGTGCAGGCCGAGGTAACCTTCATTTTAGATCAAGTTGGCAAGAGACAAGGATCTAAGTCACTTTAAAGGGGGATTCATGAATTGGTTGGCACTGATAGCAGGGACTTCAGTCCCAAATACTGTTCAACTAGTTAATGTTTCAATTGGAATAGTAACAAAACTTAGATCTGCATTTAGATCCATGGGACAGACATCAAATAGGGTTGGAAATGTGTGTCAAAAACACAAATTCAGTGACTGTGATGCTCATGTATTGTGGTGATGTGCAAGGAAAAACAACAGTTACTCCTACCCAGGTGACTGAGAATGTCAATAAAGGAGATTTAAGAACAAGAAATTAAGAACAACACTGAGAAGGATTTTATAGTAGGGTTGCAGTTACATAAATTTTTATTCTGTAATTGGTCATCCATCTAAAACAGAAACAATATGTATCTCATTAGGGTGTTGGGCCACCGTGAGACACCAGAATGGGTTCAATGCACTTGGCATAGATTCTGCAAGTCTCTGGAACTCTACTGGAGGGAACACCCTTCATTCTAAAGATATGCTACAGAGCATGATGGTATGTTAATTGTATCATTCAGTACACCTGTATGGTTGGGTTGTATCATTCGGTACACCTGTATAGTGGGGTTGTATCGTTCAGGTTGTAAAATTCAGTACTCCTGTATGGTTGGGTTGTGTTGTACAGCACACCTGTATTGTATGGTTGTATAATTCAATACACATGTAAAGTTGGGTTTTATAATTTCAGTACACCTGTATGGTCGGGTTGAACCATTCAGGTTGTATCATTCAGCACACCTGTATGGTAGAGTTGCAGTACATGAACCCTTGATTTCTTTTGGTTTTCCCTTTAATTTGTCAATTTGTCGTCTGTATGTACAAGTAGGCTGCGTGTTTCTACATTCAATACCTCCTATCTGGCTTTAATAAATAATAACAATGTTACAACTACTACATAAGTAGCTACTCTACTTAAACATAGCTTGTTTATATGATTGAAGGCATGTTAATACAGAACATTAGTGGTTTGCCATGCAACTCTACATACAATGCAAGTAACTATCCATCAAATACAAATTCATAACTAGAAGCTTAGAAATACATTGGCTTGTGTATTTCGGAGAGAAAAACATCAACCCACGTTGGATAGACGTATTTAGATGGCCAGATAACAAAATGCTGGTAACGCACCCAATGCAACCTACAGAATTGACATTTACACAATGTCCAGGGAAGATTATATGAATGATTGGGTTAACCACACTATGTAGACTTCAATGAAATAAACACAATGTACACTAGGCAGCTGCTCAGCCTCCAACATCTGTGTCAAGCACTCTCCGGGACAGTCCTTATTTGGTTCAGGTCTTATCTGGATGGCCGGAGTTACTTTGTCACCATTGATAATCATGATTCTGAAAGGGTAGCTATGACATGCGGAGTTGCCCAGTGATCAGTTCTCGGACTGCTTCTGTTCAATCTCTATATGCTACCTCTGGGCCCAATTCAACAGAACAACAATAGTAACTACCATAGCTATGCAGATGATACTCAGATATATATATCTCTTGAACCGTATGACAACAGTTCAATAGACTCACTGTTTCACTGTATAGAGCACATAAATACCTGGATGAACCAAAATTGTCTGCAATAAATCTAGATAAAACAGAGATTATTGTGTTTGGCTACAAAAATATAATTTATAAAGAACTGGATTCTCTGGATCTAAAAACCATGGACCAATTGTTCTGATTCAGACTTAATTCTGGTTTAAACATCCCAAGGAGCACTGTGCAAGCGATAATATTGAAATGGAAGGAGACCACTGCAAATCTACCAAGACCCGGCTGTCCCTCTAAACTTTCAGCTCATACAAGGAGAAGACTGATCAGAGATGCAGCCAAGAGGCCCATGATCACTCTGGATGAACAGCAGAGATCTACAGCTGAGGTGGGAGACTCTGTCCATAGGACAACAATCAGTCATATACTGCACAAATCTGGCCTTTATGGAAGAGTGTCAAGAAGAAAGCCATTTCTTAAAGATATCCATAAAACGTGTTGTTTAAAGTTTGCCACAAGCCACCTGGGAGACACACCAAACATGTGGAAGAAGGTGCTCTGGTCAGATGAAACCAAAATCGAACTTTTTGGCAACAATGCAAAACGTTATGTTTGGCGTAAAAGCAACACAGCTCATCACCCTGAACACACCATCCCCATTGTCAAACATGGTGGTGGCAGCATCATGGTTTGGGCCTGCTTTTCTTCAGCAGGGACACGGAAGATGGTTAAAATTGATGGGAAGATGGATGGAGCCAAATACAGGACCATTCTGGAAGAAAACCTGATGGAGTTTGCAAAAGACCTGAGACTGGGACGGAGATTTGTCTTCCAGCAAGACAATGATCCAAAACATAAAGCAAAATCTACAATAGAATGGTTCACAAATAAACATATCCAGGTGTTAGAATGGCCAAGTCAAAGTCCAGACCTGAATCCAATCGAGAATCTGTGGAAAGAACTGACTGAAAACTGCTGTTCACAAACGCTCTCCGTCCAACCTCACTGAGGTCGAGCTGTTTTGCAAGGAGGAATTGGCAAAAATGTTAGTCTCTCGATGTGCAAAACTGATAGAGACATACCCCAAGCGACTTAGGGCTGTAATCGCAGCAAAAGGTGGCGCTACAAAGTATTAACTTAAGGGGGCTTAATAATTCTGCTCGCCCAATATTTCAGGTTTTTATTTGTTGAAAAAGTTGGAAATATCCAATACATTTTGTTCCACTTCATGATTGTGTCCCACCTGTTGTTGATTCTTCACAAAAAATAACAGTTTTATATCTTTATGTTTGAAGCCTGAAATGTGGCAAAAGGTCGAACAGTTCAAGGGGGCTGAATACTTTCGCAAGGCATTGTAGCTTTTGTGGCTCTTTTGGTCTACTTCTCTTTGTCAGGCAGGTCCTATTTAGGTGATTCCTTAATTGAGAACAGGTGTGGCAGTAATCAGGCCTGGGTGTGGCTAGAGGAATTGAACTCAGGTGTGATAAACCACAGTTGAGATGTGTTTTAACAGGGAGGGCAAACACTTTTACAAACAGGGCCATGTGGATTTGAATTTTGTTTGCCCTTATTAATAAAAACGTTTATTTCAAAACTGCATTTTGTGTTTACTTGTGTTAACTGTGACAAATATTTTAATTAGTTTGAAACATTAAAGTGTGACAAACATGCAAACAAATAAGAAATCAGGAAGGGGGCAAATACTTTTTCACACTACTGTATATTAGTGGGGATATAAGATCCCCACATGTACACACAGAGGTGGAACAAATGCACACAATTACCTTCCGTAGGGTATTGGCCCTTTTTTTGAAAAGGAACTAGAGAGATAAAGACAGAACAAAATGTTATAAATATAATTACATTTTATCATGTGTTTGGAATTTAAGGACATTTCTTGGAGACACAGACACAGGTACACGTACATACACAAGCACTAATGCTGGGAAGCAGATAAAACAATGCTTACCAAAACTATGGTAGGTGCAGTCTGTAGAAGAAATATATAAAAAACAGGTTCAGGGAGTTGACAGAATAGGAACCATTTTTCAAAAATGTATACTGTATGTATGTTATATGGTTATTTGTGGTCAGTGAATAGGTTAATAGGTCAGGGAAGCAAATATTTTTTAAACCTACTTTCTGAATGATTGATAACTCTTTTAACCAAACATCTGAAGTCTTCCTCAAAGTACATGTCCACGTTAGGGTCCTTGTCATATGTCTCATTACAGTGCAGATTCGATTCCTGTTATAATGGATGAAAAATTGTGTAAGGAACGTAGCAATGATATAGCTCAAACTTTACTGTTTTTTATATTTACAGAAGCAGACATGGATGTCAGCAGCAGATCTCACATACATCCATACCATTGTTATTTAAAATACACTGCTAAAAACATTTGAAGGAACAATATATAATCACAGTATAACACCATGTAAATACAACTTCAGGGATATCAGTCTGTCTAGTTAGGAAGCATCACCAGTTTCGCAAATTAAAGTGACAACTCCAGCTGCACTGGAGCCAACAACAAGACAACTCCCAAAAAGGGAGTGGTTTTGCTGGTGGTGATCACAGACCACTGCTCTCTCCTTAACCTTTCAGGCTGATTATTTTCTAGTTTAGCGTTTTACTTGTCCTTGTCACTACTGTTAGATTAAAGTGGTATCTGCAGCTCGTACAGGTTGCACAGGTTGTCCAACTGGGACATCATGCCTGTTACTGATGGGCCCCACACATCCAGTCCATGTATCCTGTCCATTCCTCCTGCTAGGAGTTGCCCATTTGACTGTCACAGGCTTTATGGATAGGCCCGCTGACCATAGGTTGAAACATACCATACAAGGGTATTTTGTAGGATAAATATTTCTTATTAGAGAGTATTTGAATGTGTAATGGCTGATTATGACCATTGCAGGCTCTCCCTTGACTCCTGGTTGCATGAATTTCATGGATCAAAAACAGACAGAATCCAACAGCATCAACCCAGCAGCAGGACTTTCATCTGCTCCTATGTGCAAGGAGGAGCAAAGCCAGAGCCCTACAAAATGATTTCCAGCGGGCTACTGATGTGCATGTTTATGACCAAAATGTCAGAAACGGACTTCATGTGGGTGGCATGTTTGCTTGACATCCTCTATTGGGACCTGTGCTCACAGCCCAGCACCGTGCAGCTCTATTAGCATTCACCCAAAAAAAGCTAAATTGGAAGGTTCTTCATTGGCACCCATTCTCTTCACAGATGAAAGCAGGTTCACACTGAGCACATGTGACAGACATGAAAGAGTCTGGAGACACAGTGGTGAACATTATGCTGCCTGCAACATCATCCAGTATAACTGGTTTGGCGGTGATGGTCTGCGGAGGCATATCCTTGGAGGGTCGCACAGACCTCCAGGTGCTAGCCAACATTACACTGACGTCTCTTAAGGACCGCGATGAACACTCTGACTCATCGTCTGAACTTACACTGGTGCATTGGGCCCTGGGATCCTCCTGGTGCAGGCAATGCCCCATCTTTATATGCATTTTGTTCATCAAGACCCGATGTGTGATTTCAATGTTCCCTTAATTTATTTGAGCAGTGCATATCTAACACATTATGTTTGAGATGAGTATGGTTTTAGAAAGATGCTTAACTGTAGTTCTGCTTATTTGGGGTAAGTGTTTGTAATACTTTAAAATTTGTATTTTAATGTTTTATTAATGACACAGTATAAATACACGTCTGGAACGAAAACAAAGAAACAAAATGAAAATAGCTTACCGGTACATTAAAGCACCCATTCTGTGACAGTAAATGAAACACTGAATTATTAAAAAGGTGTTTGTTTTGGCAGTAGAGCTTGTAAAGGGCATCTTGGACACTTCTTGAACATGATTTATCCTGCAATAAACATGGAATTTTTTCAGATTAAATTTAACTAACAAAAATGCCTGCATTACTTAACATTTTCAAACAAATTTTGGTGAATATCTAACACCATTTGCATTAATGCACATTTCTAGTTTGCATTGTTATGGAATGGAATAGATCACTCACCTCTATCTTCACAAAGAACAAATAGTTTTTTGGCAGTTTCTTTCCCTTCAAGGTAAAAAAGAAAAGCAGCATGTTAGTCAATGATTTTAGATATGAAAATGCACTAAAACAAAGTGTCATTTACCATATCACTCAAATATTCTTCATATGGACAATTACATTGACAGGTTCTCCACAGACACACCTGCGTAGAAGGGAAGAGGATAGAGAGCAAGTCAATAGAGTTCCTCATTTACTTGTTATTTAACAAGAAAGTGCAGCAGGCAGAATAAAAGAATCATAACAATCACTAATAGCGATACTCTGATGAGCCGGTTAAAACAGCTTGGGACAATTTTATGTTTGTGAAATAATCTTAAAATGTTCAATTTTACCAATTAGGCTCTTTCGAATATGCAAGGACTCAACTGTGTTTCACCCAAAAAGGTTGAGCAAGCTCACAGCCCATTCAGAGGGCCATTTCAACCTTGCAGTTTTCCATTAAGCTAAAGTTCAAAAAAACATTCTGTGAAGTTTCAATGCGATGCAAAAGCAGCCTGAATGTTACCAACAATCCCTTTTGAGCAGTGAATCAATACAAGTGTGTCTCTGAATTGTTTGCTCTGACCAGATTCAGACACATTTTATTAATATTCAGGCCTAATAATACTTCTATCATTATGTTTTAGGATATACCATTCACAGATGTGTGTTGAATTGTTGACCGCAATGACGTTACCACTGAATATTTAAGTGTCAGGAAAGGTCAGATGTCAATAACATGTTTTTTTATATTTGTTTTCTTGCTTCACTGTCTATCTTTCTCATTAAAGGATGAAGGTGGATGTCGGTCTGGAAAAGGTGTAGGGAGGGGTTATTGTCACAAACCTGTCAAGTGCTCTTGGTTTTTCCATTTGGGAGAGTATGTTAAAGTAATCAAGGGCAGCATCACTTCTACTCTTCCTGTATAGTGAGAGAAAGTAGGCTTGAGAAACTTAACACAACACAGATGTACTAACTAACACTTGAGCACAGGTGTATATATAGGACACACGTCCTGTCCATGCCTCCTGCTAGGACTTGCCCATGTGACTGTCAGGCTTGAGGGATAGGACCATTGACCATAGGTTATAACATACCATACAAGGGTCATTTAGGCCTTCTTATTGGAGGCTATTTGGCTGGGTTTGACCCTAGGCCGCCTCCCTTGTAATATAAGTACTGTGGAACTTCCTGTATTCTTTGGAGAGGGAGAGAGTGGGAACTATGACCTGTTAACATCGACGTCTCATGCTGAGTAAAGATGGCTGTCCCCAGACTTTTGGTTGCATAACTTTTGTTCTTGGACATCAGAGAACAATAGAAACAAGTTGATCTGCCAGGTTCTGGAAAGTCTGTTATAGTTGCATAATTACCAGAAATTCTAAACGCTTCATCATTGATGTAAGAGCTGCAGGCCAGATGTCATTGGGATGTGTGGGTCGGCTCTTTGGAACAAGGCAGATGATAGTGGTTTTCAACAGAGCTGAACTATATGTTGCTCCAGTTGAAAAGTTCACAAAAGACTGAGGCCAGTTGTTTGTAGCAGGTCTTCAGGATGTTATTACTGATATTTTGAGGGCATGATGCTTTGTTGACTTTCGCTCTTTGGTGAAGTTAAGCCTATCAGTACTCATGTTGCAGGGTTTACATTGATTCTCTAGTCCCAGACAATGTTTTGAGGCCTCTCCAGGCATCACACAACTATCCACATTGAAATGTATTTTCCACCTTTTCTTTAGACCATTTAGCTTTGTTAATTTGCTTACTTCATTTACCTTGAATCTAATTACACTGAATCTTGACACCTATGGAATATGTACATTTGTTTCTACTGTAATGATATTTTAAGTTATTTAATTATCCAAGGTTTATAATCGGAACATATTTTCAAATATATTACCTTTTCATGCGAGTATAAATTGTAAACTCAAATAAGTATACTGAATGACATGTTTTGCTAACAAGCAGAATAGCCTGGGGTATGCCTGCGATCATTTAGATCACAGACAAGGCTAAATAGGGGAATTATTCTGTGTCAGGGATTTGGGTAGGCTTTGCTGTTTGAAAAAGTACCATATGACTCCCTAAGTTTGTTACTTTTGTTTATCTGAAAGCCCATTAGCTCCTGCCAAAGAAGCAACTACTCTTGCGTGGTTCCAGACACCAGTCTTGAAATGTTTGGATGCTAAATGGGTTTCTGTTTAAGTAATTCAATTGGTGTGTGAATGTTGTAGCAGTTTCTTAACTAATGTACACATTGGAGACATGTTTGCTTATCTATTACCTAGTATGTAACTCTGGTGATGATTATGGTGTATGGACATGTGAACAATTGTGTCTTTGGGAATTTTGGTGTTTTCCCTCAACTGGCAGTTTAAGTCAGTGGCGGTTGCATGATTTTTGGGTGAATTTGGAAGAATACGAGCAGGGGAAGGTATAGAAACAATTGAAGAGGAAACGGAAGATTGATTGGAAAGCTTATGTTATGTGGCAAAAAGAGGCTGATGAAAGATTTAGGTAGTGTCGTGTTGGGTGTTTTAGCTTTCCCTGCTCGTATTCTTCCAAATCCTCTGAACATTTGCCTCCCTTTCGTGGTGTTCAGCCTCACGCTGCCGTGGCCATCCCAGCAGACCTGTGTGCCGGTTCAGAGGCTGCGGACCTGACCCCCCAACCCCCCCCCGACAGCCAACCCCAGTAAAACTTTGAAGAAACCACAGGGTGTTGCTTCGTCCCATCTGGCTCGTCAACACAACGCCAGTGGAGACTGCATCCTCGCCACCAACGTAGTTTGGCCCATCGTGTGGCCAAGATCTCCCTCAACCCGTTCTCTTCTGTTGTGCTCGGTTTTACCCGACTCAGCCCTGTTGAGGGTGCCTGCTTGGGTCAAGAAAAAGAAGAACCAGACCGGTGGGAAGAGGGGTTGCAGTAGTAGTGCCCGGAGAAGACTACTGACTCGAGGTGGAGGCAGAGGCTATGCTAACTGCTGCGTTTATGATAAAGGCTGCCACCGCTACGGTTCGACTAGACATTGGATTCGTGACTGTCCTGAGGAGGACATGAGAGGCCACTGGCCAGATAGGAACTGGAGGAAATGAATCAGAGAAGGTCAACTAGTGAGATCATTCCTTAACGCAACCCTGTTTTTTTTCTCTCAGACGTGTTTAGAGGATGCAGGATTTTTACCTTTTCATAAGGTTTGGTAAACTAGGAGCTTGGTTTCGGCTTGTGACGTTTGGTGTGTTTGTGGAAATAGATAGTTGGTTTTGAGTAAGTGTGGGTTGTAGGGGTAATTTTTATGGTATTTCACTGTAGTGAAGAAAAGGTCGTCCTGATAGCACTAGTAACACTCCCATGCAGTAAACCTATTGTGGGGCGATTCGTGCAGGATTTTGGACAGCTCTCTATTGGTGGAGTTGGTTTCTGTGGTAATGTCTGTGAGAAAGATTTGTTTTTTGACAATAGAGGAATTGAGCCTCATGTCTCCTTGTACGTCCTGTATTGTAGGTAGGGGTGATTTGGTCCTGTGGGCTAGCTGTGAGGGAACCTCGAGTTGATTTCCAACCACTTAGGAAGAGCACTGATAGCTTAAGGACTATATCTGTTGCGCATGTGGTGGGGTATTACTCCATATGCTATGCTCAGAGAAACTAAAGTTTTTTTTGTCAGAGCTCGATGTCCACCAATTTTAGAGACTGTAGGATGGAGTGGAGATTGTTCCTGTTTAAGACCAGAGTTAGTGCACAGCTTGTGGTTTTGTATGTGGTAGAGTTAATGAAGCCATGATCTGTATGCAGTCATGGCCCAAGTCCCGCATTTGTCGATGTCTGGTTGTGGCCGACCTAGTAACTGCATTTTCCCTTTCCCTGTTCACGAGGGATCCGTGTAAGATTTTATTGTGTGGAAACTCAGTTTAAATAACACTTTAAACAATCCATTTGGCATTCATGGCCTACCAGCAGTGGGTAAAGTCCTGAGCTCCAGGAAGGTGGGGCTAACCCCCCTGGGATTGCCTCTATAACCTTTACCCATTAAATTAAAGTTGCCTATTACTACGGGTATTACTATTTGAGTGTTCTGATTGGTCTCACCTGTGGTAATTTCCCCAACATGAGTATATTTTGTTTTGGTATAATCAAATGTTAAGTGCAAGCTGAATATAATTTCCTCTACAGCTGTATGGTTTTACAACCAACTTATAGTGAAGGTAGAGACCTTACGTCATCCTCCATTGTTATTGATTAGAACAATATTGAAGTCAGTTCATGGAATATGCATGAATGTTCTGATTTTGGCTGACTGCTACTATTTGGAATAAATTTGACATGCATCAAAGTTGGAAATATTCCCCCATCTCTAGGAGGTTAACTGAGACATGATGTTATTGTTATCACAATGTAGTTTGGCCATTGTCTGTGGAAAGGCACATTTTGATATGCTAATTTGGGTGTTCTTTCACTGAGTAAGAAGACTTTGTCAATGGGTTACATGGATAATGATTCCTTCACACTAGCGTATGTGTGGCACATTTGGGTCATGGATGTTTTTACCATTTTGAGGTAAATTCAGTTTGTGACTCCTGAATAATACATTCATCTTTGCTCTCCGTTTTCTTCATGTCCACCCTGTAATGGTTCTGCTTTCGCGTATGGATTCATTTTCCGTTGATTGACGTGAAAGCAAAGGGGGGGATGCAATTATTGAAATTATTATCTTATTATGGTGGAAAATAATTGAACTTAGAGTTCAAAGCAAATTAAATTGGTACTTAAATGAGTTACATGAAGGATTGGGTTTTTCTGTTAGCTTAGTAAAATTTGAAATAGTTATCAGAAAATCTGTTATGGCCCTTAGTATACAGTTACAGTGTTTGTCTAATTTGGATTTTTGGAAACTGTTTGTTTGTTGTAAAATCTAACATGGCTTTTGTAGAATACATCTTACCATTTTGATTTGGTTTAGCTGAGAAACAACTAATTTGTTGGGATTAATAGTGTCTATGAGAATGTGAGTGTTCGGTTTGTATGTTTGTTATAAGTAACCATGTTCATTTCATGCATTATTTAATAAGTGGGTAAAAAGGTGCAGGGAGAACTTTGTGTTATTCCTTACATGGGTACTACGTTTTGCAGTTTTAATTGAAATTGAGAAAGCAATTTTGCATCAAGTCCTATTCGAGAAAACCAAGTTGAGAAGTTGTACATAGTCCAAATGGTAAAGGAGGGGTACAGACCCCCTGCAGTGTGCCACTCACCCAAAAAAAACATGATTGTAAGGGTGGGGGGGGGGGGCTGATTGAAATGGGTTTTTGACTCGAAACAGATTTACTGATGACTATCAACATTGAGTTTCCTAATTTGGCTACACTGAATACTTTGTGTTCATTATTCTGGTTTTGATCGAGAGATAACAAATAGTTATAACCAAACAGCAAATAGATCGAAAGCCAAATAGACTCTGGGTTGAGACTTTCTTTAAAGTTGGGATATTTCATAGAAAATGTTAACTATTACTTTGAGAGTGTATCTAGTACATACGAGAGGTAAAGAGTTAAACAAGATGGACTTTGTATCTGAATTCTTCATTTACCTGTGTAAAAGTGTAACATTTATAGATCAAGATCTAGATTACTTTTAATTAATTGAGACCCTCAATCCCTGTTTCAGGATGAGGTCTGGAGAGACAGGACAGAAGGGGGCTCATGATTTATGACAGGATTGCAGTGTCTTTGATGTGCTAGTGTAAAAAAGAAGAGGCTTGGAGAAATTTACACTGGGTTTCATCTTGTAGATGCAAAATGTTCAGTTATGTTAGCTGAGCTTCAAGATGGTGTGAAATGTTTTGATTAACAATAAGGTAGTTGATCATTTATGTGAAACTAGGGTGAATTTGATTGTAGTTCCAAGACAAAACAATCATTTGTAATTATATATCTACTGAAATCTGGTTAGATGATGAACTAAGAATTGTTTAGAAACTATTTGTTGAGAGTGATAGTTTGCTTACGTTGAAGTATCTTAACTGATAAGTAATCGGAATAGCAACATGAAATTGTTCTCCGGTTCTTGTAGGTTTGTTAAATGTTGGTTATTAAACCAACAATAAAAAAGAGTGGAATTGTTATGGTGGTACACTAGCAGAATAGAAGCACCAGGAATGTTAGTGTTTCCACTATTCTGTTACTGTTTACAATTGTTCTAATCTACCTAGACAAAGGAAACAGAAAGATATTGGATATTCAGGAATACAAGACTTAAGTGTTTGGTAGGACTGTGTTCTAATGCATTAGCAAGAAGCAACAAATGAATGTAAGAGATAAGATGGATCTCACACACACAGGGACTGTTCCACAGCTGCAAGCAAATTCTACTTCCCTGGAGGGTCTACAGGAATGCCTGTTTCATGACAGCTGGACTTATTCTAGTCCTGATGATTCTACCATGAGAAGAAGAAGGCAACCTCTAACCGACAAGGACAGCTATGGAAGGCTCCGGTTCTGGACAATGTATGCTGGGCTGCGGAAAGACCAATTGGACAACATCATACCACGCTGGTTGGGTCTATACCAGTTACATCTCATCTGCTGCCTAGGTAGCTGAAAGAGGAGCCTGGGGTCGACGCTACAGGAGGACTTTGGTGGTTAGTATCACTGCAGGAAAAGTGCGCTTTTGGTGCTAGTAACCATCACTTCCTACCCGGCCTGCAGCTATAGAGCACTTAGATGAAACTAGTCATTTTTGTATTCACAAAGGAGAGTACACAGACTCTTCTGACCTGGCTAATAGAGCAGCTAGAATGGAGACAACAAGAGCTGTGTCATCGTAACGTGCATTTGAACTATGAAGAGCTTGGAATATAAATCTGACTTCTGGTACATCGGTCTGCCAAGAAATGATTCATAACTGACTGTCTGACACTTGGAGTAGCAGAACATTTGTGATGACTTGGAAGTACATCTTATTGGAATCACTAAAGGACTTCCATCAAGCAATTAGAGGACTTTGTACCAGTAACACATTGAAGGATGTATTAAGTGATTGGTGTTTACACACCCATGTGTCGATGGTACATATCCCACACTGTCAGTATAGATGTGTGTCACCTGAAATTACATCCTTTTGGCCAATGTTTTAACATAAATGCCGTACTATGTTATAGTTCTGGGTAATGAAAATATTTTGTCTTGGAGTTACACCGCAGTTAATGGTCTACAAGCATGTAAATGTGGATCCAGACAATTTAGGTTAGTTCCGTTCTCTAATTAGTAAGGTAATGATATTGTCACAGTGTGACGTTGTGGGTTGAAACGGACCAGGCACAGGCATGGGTAGCAGTCGGTGTACTCTTTAATGTAAATAAAGACAAAACAACAGAACAGAAAACACAGAGTACTGGGGCACAACTACTAACTGAAAGCAAAACATAAAGAAAGAACACTCACCAAGTACATTAGGACACACTGCAACATGGAACAATGACTAACAACTGAGGGGAGCAGAGGAGAAACATTTAAACACATACTAATGGATTGATTTTGGCTTGGTGTGAACAATGATTAAGGACAAGACAAATGAATGGGACTGGGATGAGTTCATGACTGTTGGAAAGATGGATAATGCGGGAGATGGCGGAGCAGTCCGTCACCTCACCATCACAGATATCAACAGGGTCATGTTGTTAAAGAGTACTGTTTTGTTGCAGTCTATATCCTAATGAAGAAATTGTTGAAGGATTGATACCAAGGGTTGATGTGGTATCAGGAGGATGGATTGTTAGCCTTCTAGCCCGGGTGTCCCAAGAAAAAGCTAAGTAAAGTTATTATAGCAGCTTGCTTACATAATACCTGTATTGAGGATTGTATTATAATAATGACACCTTCCTAGTTATCTAAAAAATGTGATTATGCAATTTTGATGCCAGGAGAGGGGAGAGCATGCATTGCATCTGGCATCTATATTCTGGCTAGCTATCCCAGCTAAACAGATGTCCTGACTAGGGGAGGTGACACCTAACTAGGGGAAGGTTAATACTTAAACTGCTTATTTTGCAGTTTGTCATACTAACCAAGCATCTAGAGGTCTGTAATTGTTTTTAAATCCAGAAAATCACAGTATATGATTTTTAAATAATTAATTTGCATTTTATTGCATGACATGTATTTGATCACCTACCAACTAGTAAGAATTCCGGCTGTCACAGACCTGTTAGTTTTTCTTTCCTGTTCTCCACTCATTACCTGAAATAACTGCAACTGTTTGAACTGGTTACCTGTATAAAAAGACACCTGTACACATACTCAATCAAACAGACTACAACCTACCCACAATGGCCAAGACCAGAGAGCTGTGTAGGACATGAGGGATAAATTGTAGACCTGGACAAGGCTGGGATGGGCTACAGGACAATAGGCAAGCAGCTTGGTGAGGCAAGAACTGTTGCCGCAATTATTAGAAAATGGACGTTCAAGATAACGGTCAATCTCCCTCAGTCTGGGGCTCCATGCAACATCTTACCTCGTGGGGCATCGATGATGATGAGAAAGGTGAGGGATCAGGCCAGAACAACAAGAAAGGACATGGTCAATGACCTGAAGAGAGAAGAGACCACAGTCTCAAAGAAAACCATTAGTAACACACAATGTCATGGATTAAAATCCTGCAGCGCAAGCAAAGTCACCCTGCTCAAGCCAGCACATGTCCCAGCCCGTCTGAAGTTTGCCAATGACCATCTGGATGATCCAGAGGAGAAGGTCATGTGGTCTGATGAGACAAAAATAGAGCTTTTTTGTCTAAACTCCACTCGCCGTGTTTGAAGGAAGAAGAAGGATGAGTACAACCCCAAGAACACCATCTCAACTGTGAAGCATGGAGGTGGAAACATTATTCTTTGGAGATGCTTTTCTGCAAGGGGACAAGACAACTGCACCGTATTGAGGGGAGGATGGATGGGGCCTTGTAGCGCGATATCTTGGCCAACCTCCTTCCCTCAGTAAGATCATTGAAGATGCACGACCCATCTTCAATGCTCTTACTGAGGGAAGGAGGTTGGCCAAGATATCGCGCTACATGGATATGGATATTCCAGCATGACAATGACCCCGTAAGAAGCATATCAAGGTCCTGGAGTGGTCTAGCCAGTCTCCAGACCTGAACCCAATAGACAATCTTTGGAGGGAAACCTGAAGGATCTGGAGAAGGTCTGTATGGAGGAATGGGCCAAAATTCTTTCTGCAGTGTGTGCAAACCTGGTCAAGAACTACAGGACACGTATGATCTCTGTAATTGCAAACAAAAGTTTCTGGACCACATATTTGTCACGACTGCAGGTAAGGACCCAAGCGTGGACTGGAAAAGGGAGAGAGAGATTGAACCGTCGGGGATGGACTGCGAGGCGTCCTGCAAATCGGTGGCTAAAGTACAGACGAGCAGCAGGCAGAGTAGTCGGGGACAGGCGAGGGATCGTAATTCCGGTGGAGAACAGACGTACAGGCAGGGCTCAGGCAGAATAGTCGGGAACGGGCGATAGGTCGGTACACGGTAAGTGTGATCGAGGGGAGAGGAGATGTGGTATGCATGCATAAACCATTGATCTGGCAGGGTAGAAGTGGCAAGCAGGTGCATATATACGGCAGGTGATGAGGAGAGTAGGAACAGGTGCGTGAGTGGTGATCGGGAAAAGGTGTGGGAAAAGGTGTGGGAACAGGTGTGGGAACAGGTGTGGGAACAGGTGCGCGTCTGTAGCTCAGTAGCACGTGCGCCCGCCCCTGCGTGTGTGCGGAGGCAAAACAATATTAAGTTCTGCTTTTCTGATGTTTCAAATACTTATGTCATGCAATAACATGCTAATTTATTATAAGAAAATCATACAATGTGATTTTTTTGGTATTTTTGTTTTAGATTCAGTCTTTCACAGTTGAAGTGTACCTGTGATAGCAATTACAGACCTCTACTTGCTTTGTAAGTAGGAAAACCTGCAAAATCAGAAGTATATAAAATACTTGTTCTCCCCACTGTGCATGCTACCAAAGAAAATATATTTTACTTGAAAATGTACCTGAAAATGTACCTTCGTCATTTTCTACAGGTAGAAAATGACGAAGGTGAGCAGGAGTGGATAGCCCAAAACTTCTTAGGAAACCTCTGGAGGCTGACATAATAGAGAATATTCTGACAATCATGTCAAGGCTGAAGTTTTTTGGAGTAGTCTTCTGCTTGCAATGCAGCTTTGCTGTAGTGGGACGAACAGTTTCCATTCATTCATTTGGACGATGCTGAGAACGCTGAACAATGGATGGTAAAAAATTATTACTCCATGTCCATTCTGGACTCACTTTTGGATAGTGAATCTTAAGATGAATATGAATTTTAGACAAAGTGTCCCTTTAAGTATGACCCCAGTCCAGAGCATGTTCATGCATACTGTGCTTTTACAACAGCATCAGAATAGACATGCAGCCATACTTCCTAGACAAAAAGACAATCAATAATACATTGTTAGAGGGACTGAACGTGGCCTGTGCCAACGAAGGCCTGTGCCAATGAAGATAGACAGAACAAAAAGAGACATACTGCTTCACAACAGCCAGCAGTTGTCAAAGCAATCAAAGATGAGGACATACCTGTTAATAAGAAATACCCTGGCAAGTCAAATGCATCCCCTGATATTCCCTCAGTATTGAGAAGTGAGGACTGATGTCGCCTTTTTTAAGATCCTAAGCGTTGAAATAGCCCAAGAATTGCAGCAGCCTGTCGCAAGTGTATTGCCTAGGAAACCTGTAACTGACCAAAAACACTTTGAGTACTGGCCAACTCATAAGGCTAGCCAAGCAAGAGGGCCCACAGAGTACCCGTCCCCATACCCACCTAAACATTTTTATTTAGCTACTCCTCAAGCACTAACCTCAATGTGCTTCAACTGCCAGAAAACAGTGTTAGAAATCAGCCATGTCATATAGTGGTAGTAATAATTACTCGCATACTCGGTTGTCAATTGTTTATTGCAGCATATTTATAGTCTATTAGCCAATGATGTTACAGGCTCAATCTTTTCTCTACTCTCCTCAGTGTAGTGGGGGTTTACCAGGTGTTATATACATTGAGGGGCGTGTTTACCTAGCAAAGCCAAGACAGTAACCCCCATGCCATCTGGTCAATGTAAACATTCCTGTGGTTACCAGAGCGCAACCTACAGAGAGAATCTAAACAGAGAGGTTTCTGTTGTTCTCATTATCTATGCACATTCACTTCCAATGAAACATACATTCATATTGTAGTTGTTAATGCTCAGATCCTACAAGAGGAATAGAGGAACCTTGCACACATTGCTTCAGGTGTGGCAGTAGTGAGCATTTCCAAGCAGGTTGTTCTATCAGAGGGACAAAGCCATTCAAGGAAGGACATTTAAACATGCAGTGGTTACCACGGCAGGCATGGAACGACTAGAATTGATAATCAGTACCAAAAAATGTGGAACCTTAGATACTGACACCCGGAATCTGTATATTCTGAACAAATCCTCTTTTGCCACTGGCCATTTTAATAGTTAATTGGCCATTTGTAAATGACATTGATACAGTTAAACTGACCAACGTTTCATACTAAGTTTACCACCATCACAAATAACGTCTATGTATGCAGTTTGTCACTTGTCATTTTAACAGCGTATTAGCCGGTAATAAGCTTTACTGATATCCACTAACTTACTGGAATAGAATTCCAGTAATTTAATCAGAATTCAGCAATTGTTAGTGAGTCTGCCAAATATATTTAATTTAATCTTTCATGGCAAAACAATGTACTTTTTACTTTTATTCTTGAATTACAATCATACAATAACTATCAATAAAGCCGAGGATAACTTTTTCATCAAATGAAAAAACGAGAAAATTGTGGTATCTACCAGAAAAAAGTCTGAATGTTGTTGCTCTAAATATATTGGAACTTAGGTATTCCACATGAGAGGCACTGTCTTTAAATTAACCACTATGCCACAGCATTACACGTTTCAGCAGTAGCTAGACGCCACTGAGGATTTTGTTAAACTGATTTAACGTTTCTTATTAAGTTTACCTCCACCCCAAATAGAGTATATGTATAAGTTTATTTAACAGGTTATTAGCCAGTAACTCCCTTACTAGTATTTACTAACCTCTGTCACAAGGCTGGTTAAAGGACACAAACAAAGAGGCGAACGGGTGATGGTACTCCATGTTTTTAATGGTAAAAGGAAACAAAACAAACTTAAAGCAGCTCCAGTGACTGGGTAGCGTAGCATACAGCAGATAAACCAAAATACTCCACAACCTGTGTGGGCAAATATTCTGCTTAAATAGGTTCCCCAACTGGAGGCAACAATCTACACCTGCCTCCAATTGGGGAAACCTAGCCATGCAGAGATGTCTAGAGGCATCTATTGTTGTCCTGTCCTGACTATGGCCCCCAAAGATGGCTTGGGGCATAGCCAGGACGTGACAACCTCCTAGGAATAATCATAAGAATGGAGCAATTGCTAGCAAGACTGAATATTAACTATTTCATGCCAGAAACAGTCACAATATTACCTTATGCAGTTTCAGGTTTCAGCCAGCAAAGTTCTCCTCAATACTGAAAATGCACAATGCGTACTTCGCTTCACCTGCGCGGAGATGCAAACACAGAACCTACAGTTCACGAGTCTGCTTCTCTATCCACTACGCTATTTAACTAGGGGGTGTCAGTCACTCAGTAAGAGACATTTGCTCTTCTTAGCCAGCTCCTCTTACGTATAAAACCCCCAGTGGACAGAAGGACTTCAATTCTGTGAAACCTTGGTCAACGTAAAGAAATGGACTACACCCCAGATTTATGTATGTGCTTACAATGCCATTGATTATGACATCATGCAAAGAAGGAAAACACTAATTGGAACAGTTCAACTAGTAAAAAATGTCCTGCTAGAAGCTTAAGCAGCCCCACATCTTAATCTTCTGTTGCTGCCCATTGTGTATAAGCTGAAATGGCTCAAGATATTGCAACCACTGAAGATGGTTGCCATCTAAATTGACATGAAAGACAAATCGTACAACAGATGCTCAGGGTATGCGATTCATTTTCAAGGACAGATAATGACAGAGTGCATTCGAAATCTGCTGTTGGACATATCACTGAAAGATACAGAGCCCGTCTCGCGCACAAATCCGTCCCCAAGCCCTCATACTGTATGATGGAGTATTTCCAAGACCATAATGCACATGGCTGGGTTTGAGATCTTTACTTCACCCTATTTTTGCCTCATTGTGTGTGTCAGAAAGAAGGACAGCAGCCTCAGTTTTTGTATTGATTACATGGACTTGATTTGGAAATCTCACACAGATTCCCAACCCATCCCAAGGGATAAAGACATCCTGGATAGCCTTGGCAGAAAAATCTTATTTCACTTAATTAGATCAAGGAAAAGGGTACCAGCATGGGTTTATGTCCAAAGACAGCAAAGTCATGATTACCTTTGTGACCACCTGGGGGCTATATGAGTGGGTCTGAGTCCCATTTGGATTGATGATCGCTCATGCAGCCTTTCAGTGGTTTATGGAAGAGTGTTTGCAAGGTCTCCAAGATGAAATCTGCGTACCATACCTTGATGACAGCTTTGTATACAGTAAGACCTTTGAATCTTATGTCAGTGGTTACTGAAATGTCTCAGGAAGTGTGGCAGTAAACTAAAACCAAGTGTGACCTTTTAAAACCAGAAGTCTGTTACCTAGCAAGGATAGTCACGGCTGAGGGAAGCAAAGTGGATTCTGCCTATAAAGAAGCTGTCAGTCCTGAAAGAATAAACACAAAAGTACATTTGTGACTTACTAGAATTTCTAACCTGCTTAATGAATTGCTTAAAGCAAACCCAGAAGAAAGCCTGGCTGTGCCACACAATGCCAGAGCAGCTAGGTCAAAGAACAAATCCAGTGGTGTGCCATCAAGCAAACCAAATACTTGGACAGACCCACATCAGAGCACGTTAAAACAGCTCATTGAGTGTTTGTTAAATCCACCCATCCTCGTCTTTCCCAGCCATTCATTCTACATACTGATGCCTCTAACCAAGGTCCAGGCGCAGTTTTATACCAAAACAAGACAAAACATCTGTGAGTGATTGGTTATGCATCCTGTACCCTAAATACAGCCAATAAAAATAATCATCTCAACTCTGGTCTGTGTCCATCTCTGTGTCTGATGAATGCTCAGCAACTGAAACTTAATCTACAAATACACCTATCATGACATTTTCAAAAGAGGAATTAAGGGAGCCACAAAAAATATCAGCCCTTTCCTAGCATAGAAGCTGTTAAGATCCATGCCACCAGTAAAAGACCTTAAGACATACAGTGCCGACATTTAGTGCTTGTTCCATGAGTGGAAGAAACTAATATTGGATCATGATGATGATGATAGTATCCTGCAATGCAAAACAACAGGTTCCTGATGCCTGAGCAATTCAAAGCTACAGTTTTAAGGGAACTGCATAACAAAGTGGGCCACCAAGGCGCTGATCCCCTTACCATATTGTGTAGCAATATAATGATTCGATGATATTATTTTATATTCCATTGGCAGTTATGAGTTTATATTAATTTATATGGTGGTTTCATTTTGTATGCTGTGACCTAGGTCAATGAGTAATCAACAGACCACTCGGTTCTCTGTTTATCTGTTGAAGAACATCAGCTTGACTAGAGAATGACCTGGCATCTGTTCTTTGTTCAATGTGTGACAACTTTGAGTTGGGGGCGTGGTCAGTGAAGATGCTACAAAGATGCCTGTCGTACCTAGATACTTTGATTACTCGGAGTGCGGCCATACTAGGTGACCATATATCGATTATCCCATGTGCATGTAAAAATAAAAAACTTTTATAGAACTTTGGACTCACCGATTATTTTTTCTTTAACACTATCTACAAAGTAAAACCCAAACAGGGAAAGGGGTGATCTAGATCATGGGTTCTTAACTACAAGCCAGGGGAACCAGACTACTGCTTGTTTTCTGCATTCACCTGGTGTTCCAAGTCTAAATTAGTCAATATATAGAGGGCTAGAATGAAAACCAGCTGTACTTTGGGTCCCACAGCCAGGAGCTACTGATCTAGAGTATTACAACACAATCTTCTAATGCCTTGTGACGATTTGCCACTACAGACCCATTTATTGTCCAAGCTTGCGAGTAAAAGAACAGTACAATGGCAGCCTAGTTTTATAGTTTAAGAACCTGAGCTAAGTGATGACGAGTGGCATTATGTGTCACCCAAAGTCAACACAGAACAAAGTGTTCATGCTGTCAGACAAAAAGGCACTGAGAAAATTGCTATGGATTCAACAAAACCAGCGAAGCTTCAGGGTGAATTGCAAGTTTGAAATGTTCCTTCACTGTATCCAGATGAGGCTCAGGACAAAGACGAACCAATGGTTGACATACCTGTGGCTGAACCAGACCCTGCTTTTCCTCCATCAGCTGTAAATGATGGCAGTGCTTAGGAGGAACAAGGTTGCCAACTAGTGAGGAGAGAGAGACATCCACCTAGAGTGTTTACATACGACCATGGGCACACCTACCTGCTACAGTACTGACCAAGAGAACTGTGCCTTGCACACCACCTTCCAGACTGCCATACACTACTATACAAACACTGGCTACCGGGTTACCTCCTTTTCAGCCATTACTTTACCAGCCCCCTTATGCTTATGGTCTTTACTATTGAGAGTCTAATGACTAATACTCAGATTATTGCAATATGGACTGTCTACACCTTGATATAATCCATAGACTGCTCACAAACTGGACTGTTGACTTTGCATACAGACTGTTGCACTTGAGAAATTCTTCTGGATTGTGATACTCGTGACTTCTTGAACAACCACAGATGAACTGTGTCACTAATGAATAGACTGACTGTTAATTTTACTGAGAAAATACGTGTTTACTCATTGAAGAATTAAGAAAACGTGGACACTTACCCACTTACTATGTTCTGTTATGGAACGTGTGTATAAGCAAATGTCGAGAAATTTATTTCTGTAGGTGAGTGTGTAACAGGTAGATAAAACACAATTTCCTGTTTACAGTATGCGCTGTGAGCAGTGTTATGTCATTTCTGTGCATGTGAAAATGTATTTAATTAATGAGTTACATAAAATAGCATGACATGTTGAAAGGGGTTACGAGATATTTTAACACATTTTATAACATGTGAAATATTACTTTGGTTTTCAGAAAATAATTATGCTAGATTGTCAATCTACTTGCACTGTCTAATCTCAAAAGACTGATTGGTTATGCCTGCAAGTCTATATTGGGGGAGCTCTTGTGTTTGTCCTCATTCTTGATTAAGTCACAGTTGAGGAAACACTACGCAGAGTATTTCATTCTTATTATCGCCCATTTCAGTTATTTCATATACAAGAAACTGAACTTTACAAAAAAAAATTATATTATTAGCAACCATTTTGTGTATTCCGAACATTTTACAAATCACTTATTATATGTGTTAGGAAAAATGCTAATGAAGCTTGAAGTTCTCTCAAGCATAAATGCCACAAGGTTTGATCAAGTTTTAGCAGTACCGAAATGTGTCGCTTTGTAATTTGCATTGAGTACAACTAAGCCAGAGATATTTTGTGTGGTAAAGTGAACATTGTAAAAAAATAATTTTATAACAAAAAAGTCAATATAGTAAACACATTTGTATTTTATACAGCTCTGGAAAAAGTAAGACACAACTGCACCTTTTTCTTTCCTTTCCAAAAAAGTTGAGAAGGGAGTGAGGAACAGAAGGGTCAAAATTAAGAGACCACTGCAAATTGAACTTTTTTTTGCAGGGAAAACAGACTGAGACCTGAATCTCTTTTGAGGCTGTGCCCTGTGAAGACATATTTAAATGTACAGCTTAGTAACACAAGCTCCAAACAGACAAGCACAACACCACCCAAGTAGTGCGCCGCCCCTTACTTCTGATTGGATATAAATGAAAAATGTACTGAATGCAACACTTCATCTGGCAGACGCTCAGTAAAAACAATGTGGGTATAGTACCAGTCCTGAGTAAGACAATAACCATATGTGCAGTTGGGATATCAGTGCATTTTTCTGACTATCACAGCAACAATCTCCCCAGGCCAGGAAAAACCCAAATGTTCTTGGTCTACTCATTTGATTATGTAAGCACAAAGTCCCCTGAGAGCATGAGACAAAGTAGGCACTGGACAAATGTTGTCCAGCAACAAAAACAGGTAGAGTTTTCCGATGTACTTATACAATAAAAAAGGTATCTTCCCGGGTTTTGTTGCACAGTAAACCGGTACTGGTACAATGATGAGGTACAGCTTTCTTCGCAGCAGTACTACACTGGCATTTAAAAAAAAATTACATTTATATGCCAAAACTGGCTGTAGAACAGCAGGTCTGTGCCTTTAAGACATGCGAGCCTGCGTATGATGTCATGCCCATGCTCTGCTGCTTGCTGTTGGTGTGTGTGAGTGGAGAGGACAAGAAAGATCAGAGTCGTCGATTAGCAATAGCCAAAGCAGGATAACTCACTGTCGACCGAAAATTTAAAAAGAAGGTGGAATGAAATATGGCAGTACTTAGCTTACCAAGCCAATGAAAAAGGTGTCCCCCAAAACTTGACAGCACCGATATGCAAGGGGTGCTTCCAAGTGTGTTTAGCAGAGGGAGGCAACACAATTACAGTTAGGTCGGGAAATTACTAGACACAGACAAGATTTGTTATTTTGGCTGTTTAATAAAAATACAGGTGCTGGTCATATAGTTAGAATATCATCAAAAAGTTGATTTATTTCAGTAATTCCATTCAAAAAGTAAAACTTGGATATTATATTAATTCATTACAAAAATGTTTATTTCATTTAATTGTGATGATTAAAACTGACAACTAATGAAAATCCAAAATTCAGTATGTCCGAAAATTAGAATATTACTTAAGACAAATAAAAAAAAAAAGTTTTTTTGAAATGTTGGCCAACTGAAAAGTATGAACATGAAAATTATGAGCATGTACAGCACTCAATACTAAGTTGGGGCCCCTTTTGCCTGAATTACTGCAGCAATGTTGTGTTGCATGGAGTCGATCAGTCTGTGGCACTGCTCAGGTGTTATGAGAGCCCAGGTTGCTCTGATAGTGGCCTTCAGCTCTTCTGCATTGTTGGGTCTGGCTATCGCATCTTCCTCTTCACATTACCCCATAGATTTTCTAAAGTGTTAAGATCAGGCGAGTTTGCTGGCCAATTAGGAAAAGGAATACCATGGTCCTTAAACCAGGTACTGGTAGCTTTGCCACTGTGTGCAGGTGCCTGTTGGAAAATGTAATCTGCATCTCCATGAAGTTGGTCAGCAGCAGGACGCATGAAGTGCTCTAAAACTTCCTGGTAGAAGCCTGCATTGACCTTGGACCCTAGAAAACATAGTGGACCAACACCAGCAGATGACATGACACCCCAAACCATCACTGACTGTGAAAACTTTACACTGCACTTCAAACATTGTGGATTCTGTGCCTCTCCTGTCTTTCTCCAGACTCTGGGACCTTGATTTCCAAAGGAAATGCAAATTTACTTTAATCAGAGAACATATTTTTGGACCATTCAGCAGCAGTCCAGTCCTTTTTGTCTTTAGCCCATGCGAGACACTTCTGACGCTTTGTCTTGTTCAAGTGTGGCTTGACACAAGGCTGAAACCCATGTCTTGCATTTGTCTATG
>JACXGJ010005388.1:0-12974 GCA_016801105.1 Esox niger
CAGCCGGGCGGGACAAACCCGACAGCCGGGCGGGACAAACCCGACAGCCGGGCGGGACAAACCCGACAGCCGGGCGGGACAAACCCGACAGCCGGGCGGGACAAACCCGACAGCCGGGCGGGACAAACCCGACAGCCGGGCGGGACAAACCCGACAGCCGGGCGGGACAAACCCGACAGCCGGGCGGGACAAACCCGACGGACAGACTGATACTTGCTTGGAGGAATGTGTTGGTGGAGTCAGTCAGCATGGAACTGCCATGATAGTAGTGTGTGTGTGTGTGTACACGTTTGAGATTCCACGTTTCTTTTGCGTTTCATGCTTTTTAAATAGTGAATATCAAGCCAGTGTCTGTTGGCAGCTGTGTGTTACTTTGTGTTTGCAACGTTTAACATTTGATTTCATCAAAGACCAGCCAAGTCATGAACTAAAACGACTAAGCGCGCGTGCGTGCAAGCAAATCACACGGGATGCAGTGTTTGTGATGTGTTTGATGTGCTTCGCTGCTCACATGAGACATGCAATCATTCTCTCATTACAGGCTTCAGCGTGACACACACACACACACACACACACACACACACACACACACAAGAAATAAAGCTAACAAACCATAAACTGCTAGTCTGCGCGTGCGCACACACACACACACACACACACACACACAATCTTACGCACGCGCACACAAATGCTTTAGAGAGACAAACAATAAAGAACATGTTATTTTACCACGACTCAGGAGCTCCACCCGATGGTGAAATCTACATCAGAAACAGACAGACAGGCAGACAGGCAGGCAGGCAGGCAGGCAGACAGGCAGGCAGACAGGCAGGCAGACAGGCAGACAGACAGACAGGCAGACAGACAGGCAGACAGGCAGGCAGGCAGGCAGGCAGGCAGGCAGGCAGGCAGGCAGGCAGGCAGGCAGGGTACTGACTGTATATTGAGTCCAGTAGATTGACCCAGGTTTTCCCAGGCCTGAAGCTTCTGAGATATTTTCTGTTGGATACAAGGAGTTCGGTAAGGAGATGGAGGGATGGGGGAGGGGACAGGGGGAGGGGGTGAGGGGACGGGGGGAGTGGGTGAGGGGACGGGGGAGATGGGGGGAGGGGACAGGAGTCAGTACGTACAAAATAGTGCACCTTAAAGGATTGAAATGAACAAATTCAACCATATACAAGATGTTCCTCTGTCTTCATAGCACGCACCTCCTTCTCCAGCTCCACAGTGACCATCTCCTCTTTCAGCTTCTCCATCCGTTCCACCTTTCGCCTCAACCCTTCTGTCTCTTCCTTCAGCAGGGCCACATTCTCCCTCGTCTCTCTGGGAGGCCAAACGAGGGATGAGGAGAATACGGAGGAGAGGAAGAGGACGTCTCTCATTGGAGGATAGTGTGTATGTGTGTGTGTGTGTGTGTGTGTGTGTGTGTGTGTGTGTGTGTGTGTGTGTGTGTGTGTGTGTGTGTGTTACCGGAGGTAGTTGTTCTCCTCTCTCAGTTGCCGGAGCGCCTTCTCCATTTCTGGGATCTTGGCCACCTCAGACTTGATGTTCTTCACTATGACAACATCCTGTTCCTGGAGGGCCAACTTCCTCTCTAAGTCCTAGTGGGAAGACAGAGCGACGGGAAAGATAAGGAACGCTGTTCAAACTGCCCGGCTACAGTTTAGGGGGCAAAAGATGATGTATGGAAAAATGGCAGCCAAACATCCATCGTAACACATTGGTTTCAGTGTCTCGAGCTGAAAGACACCAAAGCAAACTGCCGGAGAATAAACCTTATATTAGGCCTGGCAATAGAAGTTCAGGACACTAACTCGATCAGTTCAAAATAACTGTCCGACTTACATGAATTCATTAGTTCAGAAAGTCATTGGGACTGAAGTAATTGCAGTGAATATATGAAATGACATATACATATATCTTCATTGGTAGAGCCTGGTTGTTTGCATAGCGAGGGGTTGTGGGTTCGATGCCCCCGTTGAGGGCCAGGAGGAAACTATTTTCACCATTAAAACGCGGCTAAATGACCACTTAATGGCCACTTGAATGAGCATTTCAAAATCACAACAAACATTTTTCAAAGGTTGCTTCCATCAGATGCCTTGAAGATTAAGGTTTGAAACAGGTCAGCTGGGGCACTGTGGACAGTTCAAGGAGCCAGCAGAAGGTCACGATCAGAAGGAAGCCATTCATCTTCATGGAATATAAAAAAACATTCAGAACGAATCGAGCTTCCAACAGCTGATGCATACTGTACAAATCAGGTACAGTAAACAGCCTCTAAAACACAATTGTGAGTCACACTGTTCCTTCCCTAAAAACTTTTACTGGCGGCGACCGACGGCCCGCAGACAATGCTAATGCGACGCAGAGTTCCTGTAAAATGACCAGGGAGCTTTGAAGCGCAGAGATGTGGGGGAGGCAGCGACTGGCATCGGAGAGGGAAGAATCTCAATGAGGCCAAACAGGATCTCTGAACAGGCCATCTGCCACGGCAGGTATAAGCAGCAAACGGATGAAATAAAATGCAAGCTGTCCACGGAAATGTAGTGACGCCGTAATCTAGGCCATTCCGGATGAGTTAATATCATCCTCTTTTAGAATGAACACTTATGTTGGTGGGGAGGATGGAATGGTTAAAAAAAAGGCAGACAATATAACTGGAGACATTATAGGAAATAGTTTCCATAAATGACTAAAATGGGCGCATCTTTGACATGATATGGACTAGATATAGGCCTTGTCAGGAAAGCAGCACAGGCCCCAAAAAAACGCATGCCAATTGAACTATCCTTTTAAGGTTATTAATAATGTGATTATTGAAGTCCACTTAACAAGAGATATTCCTGAAGGCACATACTCATTTTTTCAAACAATCCATTATTCAGCTCTGTCCCAGTGTGTAAGTGGCGTTAATAGTATTGTCCAAATTCATGAATGGAAATGATTCATACCGCTAGCGCAATGCTGCGTTGCAAATGGAAAACTACTCGGTGTAGCTTTTCGGTTTTGTACGTCATCTATATGACACATTTAAACTGTTGACCCACCTTCAAGCAAGACAAAATGGAAGTAGAGGAATTAGTCACTGACATTTCTCTAGCAGAATGGATAAAAGTCTGGAGGGAAATTGGACCTGTTAAATCAACTCCAGGCCTTTCTTCATACAATTTAAGCCTGGACTAAACTCAATAAATATCAGCCTCATCTGCTATTCGGACATTTGGGCACAGTACAGACAGAGTCTAAATGAGGAAAAACATGGTCATCCGTCTGAAATCTCCTTCCCTCTGAAAGGTCCCACTTGCAAAAAAAAGACAGTACGAGTGACATCTGCCCTACCAGACCGAATCTGCCCTACCACAACAAAGAGTGAACATCGCCTCCCCAAACATCCTGCTGCACAACAGGACCAGCAAATGGAGGTCTCTCTTTGTGTTATGTCCAATCACAAAGGCTTGGTCCAGGCATGCATGTTCAGTCATTTGAAGTAATACAGCGGAACTGGATAAAGCATTAAATCCTTTTGCCGTGTTCAGCACTGTGCCATTCTCACTTTGATCTTCAGTTCGTGGTCAGAGCAGGTGGACGAGGCAGACTGGAGATCCTGGCATCGCTGAGACACTTCCTGGTACTTCCTGCAGAGGGAGCCAATCACATAGAAAAAGGCAGATTCAATTATCACTCGACAAATCAGAGAAAGCAGACAGACAGATAGGGATGTCTTACCTGCGTTGTAGTTCTATTTGTTCCTGAAGTCCCTGGTTCTCCAGCGTCTGGTTGGAGATGATGCTGTCCTTACTCTGAATCTGCTGCTTCAGCTCACGTATCTCATCCTTTAAAACGCTCACTGTCTGAGGGAGAATAATTACTTCTGTCAGGTGGCTCACAGCTGCAGCGCAGCAATCCCCAAGTAATCAAAGGGGCTTCGCAAGCACCTTTAAAAAGGTGAAGATTTTCCCCTTCTGAGGTGGGATCTGAAACATTCTGTTTGCGGCCCAAGGTAGGCTCTCTGCTGCCCCACCAGGTGGCGTGCGTGCGTGCGTGCGTGCGTGCGTACCTGGTTAGAGGTGTTGAGTTTGGCATCCCTCTCCATTATTCTCTGGTTGAGGGTGTCCTGAGTCCGACGGAGAGCCCGGTTTGTCTCAACCTGCTCTGACAGACTCTTGCTGGATTCAGCCTCCCTCTCTTCCAGGCGTCTGATTTTTCCCAGCAGTTCCTGGTTGTTATCCACCACGCGCTGAAACATACAGAGTGTAGAAGACAAGAATCAATGTTAAAAGGCTGTAAATGTCTGTCTGCTTGGAGATTCAAACCGAAAGTCTCCCGCTCCCTCTAACCTCATGGTCGCAGTGGAAAATGATATGGAAAACTGCATTACCCACCTCCAGGTCTCTGGCGCTCAGTGAGGCGACCCTCTCCAGCTCAATGCGGGCTCTCTTGTGGCTCATTGCCATCTGCCTCTTCTCCTGGTCCACATGGATCTGCTGGGTCTTTGACTGAACCTTCTCCGCCGCCTCCAGTAACTTCACACAGAAAGGGGGCAGAGAGAAGCCAATCAGGAGATGGTAATCTAAAGGCAAAACCTTGGCTCCTCCGGGTACTCATGCAGTGTCCTGCTTGGCTCACCTCTATCCTCTGCAGGTACTGTCTCTGTAAGGGGTTGCTCTGCACTGGAGCTGGGTCTCCTTGGTTGATAGAGGTGTCCGGTAGAGAGATGAAATTTTTGAATGATTTGAGAGTCGCGAACACCGTTGTGTCGTCGTCTATATCCATGGCTACTAAAATGACCAGAGGGATTGAACAGAGAGGAGGTGTTATTAACCCAGAAGCACACATTCCTATGATATACTATTGGACAGGGAAGCATCCTGGCTCCAACTCGCCAAAACAACGGATTTGGACTTAAATTACTGCTATGTGTAAAATAATTCCTGGCCTTTGTGTACATAGTGGTTTCAACCATTTAGAAATGACAACACTGTGGTCTAGGGTGACCAGGGGGTCAAAGCTGCTGGTCTCTGATAGACATGTACTGCTGCATCATGGGCTTGAATACAGCTCATTGCTCTGTCTAAAAAGCATTCCTCTGTCCTCCACGTTGGTGCAGAAATCCTAATTATGCATACAAGCAAATTGCATTTGGCAACCCGTGCATTGGGACAATGTCTAGAACAGTGGTTCCCAACCAGGGGTACTAAGACCCCTGGGGGTACTTCGTCTTTCCACAGGGGGTTCTTGAAAACACACGACACCATAGGCTTACAGGTGAAATTAACATGAGGGGGTACATGAGGGGTACTCCAAGCAGTGCAACATATTTTTGGGGTACAGTCACAGATAAGGGTTGGGAGCCACTGATCGAGAACATGGCCAAGAACATGGCATTACAGAAAGTGTTCAAAAGTGGGGACATTATTTTTCAAATGTTAACATAAATTATGAAAGGTTCACCAGCGATTTAGAAACATACTTTCCTGACCTTTGCAACGATTTTTAAGATTAAGCTGCAGGCCGTGGAACCGCGGTGCTACGAGCTAACTATCAAATAGACATTGTAATTCGCGACCATAGTAGGCTAATCCATATAGATTTCTGTGTAATCATTGCTAATGATTTACGATTTAAACAAGACGTCCTATTATATTATGTTGTATTTATGATTATAAATACTGCTGTTACATCACACTGATCTCGAATAAATAACTTAACAGACGTTAAGTTGCAAAGAATAACAGCTAACTAGCTAGCGAACTACAGTACCCAATAAGGTTGCTGCTTTGTAGAATAACTGACGCTTCTAGTGGAGGATAGCAAGCTAGTTCTCTTAGATTCTTCTGAAACATAATAAATGGACGTCGATAAGTATTATGGACACCTTCTATTATAGATAACAGAGAATTATTTTACCTGTTGACTTGAAAACCCTAGCTAGTACAACTTTGAAATCCCTCCTTTCTTAAAACGAGGTACGTTCCGTGGTTGTCGCGAGAAAATTAACTTGGATCCTGCCAGCATCACCATTGATCACGTCATAATCGTATTGTAATCAGGAAACCTTCGAAATAAAAGCGCTAATGTCAATATATTGCAGGCACAATACCCGAACATGGCCTATGCAAATTGCCTAAAAACAAATCTACACGTTATAAGGTCGAATAAGGAATTCGAGAGTTTTATATAAAGAATCCATATTAAGGCTAAAGTCATCGGGTAGAGGGTATAGACAACAGCAGTTTCCAATATAGTCTTGCACTGGAGCCAATGGCTTAGCAAGTGCAGCTGACTATACCCTCTATTTTCCACCATGAATTCACATGTATACATACACACATTGCCATGTTTTTCATTGTGGCTTTTATTTTGAAAAGAAAAATCTGAATTTGTGCTCCCAGCATTATATCTTGCTGTTAGCAGAATGCAAACAAAAGTGAAAATACATGGTTTGTATTCAGTCAAAGTGGTGCTCATGCACACAAAAAACTTCCCTTGTTACTTTGGTTCAATCTTATCACCCAGTAACTTGCTGTTAATTACTTACATAATTTGTAAAGCCTTTAAAAATAGCTATTCCTCAGCAAAAAAAGAAAACGTATTTTCAAATGATACGTCAATAGTGTCATCTTGTGGCGGAAACAAGTAACTACATCCAGTCCGGATTTTGTCTAGTACAGCATCCACACGATACACACAGAACAGCAACAACTTCTGCAGTTCAGAGGTAGAATATCCTGCATTCATCAGAAATTCACTACTTTGCCTTCAGTTACCAAAGCAGTTGAATGCGTTGGTAACATTGCTACACAAAAGCATCTCAAGTGCTCTGAGCTGACTGTGGAGTGAAAGACAGCTGACATATCCTGGCCTAAGAGGCAGTAATGTCGGCCCTAATAGCCAACTACCAGGGGTTAACACAAGGCTATACTTCCCCATCTACTGGACCAGTCATGGTACTACCTCATCATGGAGGAATCAAAGCTCAAACTAGGAGCCTGTCATTTGAACCTATTCAATA
The DNA here is from genome assembly GCA_016801105.1 of Esox niger. NCBI lineage: Eukaryota > Metazoa > Chordata > Actinopteri > Esociformes > Esocidae > Esox > Esox niger. Next base: position 7,016 of record JACXGJ010005388.1, read on the forward strand.
TGACCACTTAGCAGATACTATCTTACTGAATCTTCATATTTCTGATGTAAAGTGTTTATAGCTTCCTCACCTTAGTTGTAGCACTTTAAATATTTTTTCAATCCCACCGAATTCACCCTGATGGCAGAATCAAGACAATCTTGCCATAATTGATTCATTACATCATAAATGTGTGTTAGAAATCTGTCATCATGGCACACAACTATTAGTTTATGCATTCAACCGCAATGCAGCCAGAGCAACCCAATGCTAATGCTATGCTAATTCAGCAGATAAAGGTGAAGAGAAAAATGTTCCTATAAGCAGTGAATGCCTTCTTCTATTGTCGTCTTTAAAGGATAGGTTGTCTTGCTTTTTTCACCGTGTAGGTCCAGACATATATTTTTTATTCCAGAAAATTAGGGACAGGTATTTTTTTAAATAAATGTATTTAATGTGCAGAGAAGTTTGTCTGTTAAGCAAGAACATATACACACAGAGAGGAAAACACATGAAACTGCAACTCTGATCAATATCAGCGTCTTTCCAGCACTTTAAGTAATCTGTTGTCTTGACTTGTTGAGAAAAGTATAAATGTACCATACAAGTACTACCTTTCCCAAAGTAACAGAAGTTGCAGTATGTGAATAAAAACAACCGTTTTAGAATACCTTAAAATAAGAAATACCACATGGAGCCCTACAAAGAATTCTTCTGTACCTCTACTGGCACATCACAAACAGTCCTGGGAAGTAAACTATGACAAGTTCTCTGTACCGCAGCTTCTGTTGTGAGCTCTGGTATGGATCTGCCGATATCTCTTTGCTGGCACTCTGTGTGGATACACTGGTGATTCTTCAAGGTTGAGGAGCGGGCAAAACCAGTGCCACAGTCAGGACATTGATATGGTTTTTCTCCAGTGTAAATTCTCTGGTGTCTCTTCAGGTTGGATGTACTGGTGAAACTCATCTTGCAGTAAGAACAGGTATGAGGTTTCTCACCAGAATGTACCATGAGGTGCTCCTTAAGATATCCAGAGTTAAAGAAATGTTTCTCACAGAGAGAGCAATGGAATAGCTTCTCTCCTGTGTGGATGTGCTGGTGTTTTTTTAGCGTATTTTTATCAGCAAAACCCTTGCCACATTCAGAGCATTTGTATGGTCTCTCTCCAGTGTGGGTTCGTAGGTGTCTTTTAAGGATAACTGCCGTAACAAAACTAATTTCACAATAAGAACATTTATGAGGCTTGTCACCTAAATGTACCATGAGGTGTAATTTAAGTTGTTGTTTACCAGAGAAAGTTTTCCCACAGAGGGAGCAATGGTGTGGCTTCTCTCCCGTGTGTATTCATTGATGGACTGCTAAATTTGACTTATCAGCATATCTTCTGTTGCACAGGGAGCAATGAATGGTAATGCATTGTATGTTTTCTCTGATGAACCATTAAGAAATACTTTGAAACAAAGCTCTGCTTGCAAACAAAGCAAGGAAAGCTCTCTCCTCGTGTGCTTGTTTCTGGTGGCGAGTTAACTGCTCAAGGACACCAAAGCTTTTCTCGCAATCAGAGCAATGGTGTGGTTTCACTCCACTGTGGATGGTATAATGTTTCTTTAACTTTTCAGGTCAAGTGAAACCCTTTCCACAAGTAGTGTAAATATAAGGCTTTACCCTGTGTGTTCCATGGACTTCCTGATGTCTTTTCATTGTTGAAATATTAGAAAACAACTTGCCACAATCAGGGCACTGGTAGCGTTTCTCTCCAGTGTGAAGTCGCAGGTGTTGTGTTAACTTTCCAGATGCCCCCAAGCCTTTCCCACAATGCCGGCAAACAGTTTTTCTCCAGTGTGGGTTCTTTGATGTGTCTTCAGGTGATGACCTTAATTGAATCTCTTACCACATTTAGAGCACAGGTGAGGTTTGGAGTGAGTTAGCTGGTGTTTTGTCTGTTGTGTTTGTGTAAGAAAAATCTTCACACACCGATGACAGGAATGGGATCCATTCCTTGATTGTGTTTTGCCTTTATTTTTTGCAGATGAGAAATTACTAAGTTTCTTACCGCAAGTTTGCCACAGAGCCTCATCCAACCGGACTGGTGAAGATGGGTGGCTAGAAGCTGCAAAGCGGCTTGTTCGCCGTAGTTCTGGATGAAAAGGTTGTGGGCTTGTCTCCAGTGGCATAGGACTCCGGCTTGCGCCCGACAGTGCTTGGCATGTAGGACTCCTGCATTCATCAGTGAGTTGTGTCAATATGGGAACACGCTTCAAGGTAGCTTTTATATCAGAGGACCACAGTCTTCTAGAACACACTAAATAATCCCTGTTGTCCTTCAGGATTGGGGATTCAAAAGCAGCATTAGCTTTTGTAGTCTCCGAGGCCAGAGGGAGACGTTCTGTCGGGACCTAGTTCACCTCGATTAGTTCAATGATCTGCTACTTAGCTGCCTGGAGATGTTTACATTTACTACAAGTGTATAGGTCCGCGACGCCTTCATTCTCAACCCCAATAAACATGTCACATGACTTACATTTCATGGCTTGACTGTCCATCTGCAGATCCACATCAGGGAAGTCCGTCAGGCTCACACTGGTTAGATTTAGCGGTCCTGGCTACGAATAGCCAATGAAAGCAAGATTAGCCTTGCAGGCGTCAACCAGGCAAACTAGGTAATCACATGAAGCAACACCAACAATCCCTAGTGAGTCAATGAAATCTTATTTTTCAGAATCAATAATCGGTCTTAATTAAAAGTTCTACAAAAATCTCATTTAGTTTTCCTACTGCAGAGACCGTGGTATCCTGGTGAGAGGTTGGTACCTGTGTAAATATGAAGACAGAGTGAGAGAAGAAACACCACACCAACCTACTGTCTTGTTAGATAGTCTGAAATCCGGTTAAAAGTAGCACTAAGTTTGTCTCGACATCCGACTGATACCATGTTTACATCATGAACCAAAGGTCATGAAAAACGAATCCTTAAAAGTCTGGTTAACTTAACCAAAGTACAACCCAATGTTCTGGGTCAGAGATTTTAGGCAATGCCATGGGCGTGTACTTACTCCTCTTGAATGATATCACAACATAGTCGCATGTGTCAACGGCCAACAAACAGAAACAACATGAGCTAATCCTCCGCTGTGAAAAACAACGTGAAATAGCCTTTTCCCCAGGTTAGAGCTGTATTGGTAAACACTGCATGCCCATATTGCGTCACTAAGAAAAACGACAAAGAAAAATATCCTTCACTAGTTATTTTAAGATTAACACTAACTTGGCTACACCTGTTGGAAATCCGTAAAAATGTTAGGAAAGAACTGGTCGCTGTGACATCGTTTGCGTGCTTGCAATATAACTACCTACAAACGTGGGCTGCTCAACCGCATCCTATATGTTTGGGGAAACAGGATAAAGACACAAAAACTATGGTAAACACGATAATGCCTGTGTCGGAAATGTGGATGACAATTGAATCGGCGTCATGTTATACGAGATCATTTGTACTGGGAGAATTAAATGATCAAAATGTTGTCATTGGTGTGCTACACGGCAATCAATCCCGTATACAAATAAATCAGAGCGGAGAGTGTACTCAGACCTTATAAAAATATACAGAATACCTTTCGGTCGACCATTTTTCCAGCCGCGTTTTTGTATTAAAATGTTTTGTTTTGCGGAACGAAAACACCCTAGCATCCTTGAACGTAGTTTTTAATAACACTACTTGGAGGATATCTCCTGCCTAAGAACAAAATTTGCGGACAACTATCAATTAATAGAATATATTTTATAAAGCCCTTTTCACATCAGCAGTTGTCACAAACTGCTTTCACAAAACACCCGGCCTTCAACCCCAAGGAGCAAACAGTAGTGTTGGACTTCAGTGGCTAGGAATAACTTCCTCGTAAATTGTTCAAAGTTTATTCAACATCCTGACCTAGGATTATACATAATTAAAATGAACGTACATGTTTGAAAACGTACCCTTTACGTTCTCAGATTCTGAAAAGGCCTAGGCTACTATCGACATAGGATAGTTAGCTTCTAGCTAGTCATAAATAATTGGCGGAACTCACAACTGCCTTTCAGGTTCCCAATGTACTCACCTGTTTCAGATACTTTAAGAAGTGCCCCCCACCAAAAGCCCACCAGAGTTGTAGTAAACTAATAATTCGATTGTTACTGTATTGAAAGTTTGCTTTTCGCGAACGTGTACGCTGGTTCCAGTGACAGGCCGCGGTTGTTTAGGATTGGCCTAGTGTGCCAACGGAACCGGCATCCGATAGTTCCGAAAGTAACACAATTATGTTTTCTTTAACGTTTTTCCAGAATGTTTTTATTCAATTCCAAGTATGATAAGGACATACTTGTGTCCATCAGAAGAACGTTCTTGCCCAATGTCCTTGAGAGAACGCAAGGACAGAGAAAGCGCTAATCTGGATTTAGATGCAAATTGGCTATTGCGCAATACTCTAAATTCTAAAGAGGCCTCTATCCGTGCAGTAACTACATGACTTTTCTAACGTTAACTAGCCTCTCCACTGCACTGAATAACGTTAGCTAGCTGATCGAAAAGTCGGAGCTTTTCGAAACGGACTATTTTAGTCGTTTCTTAAACAAAATATATAAACATTCAGCAACTACAATCCCCATTTCTCGTCACATTTATTTTCAGATGCTGATTTACAGGTACCGTTTACTTGAAATAAGAAAATTTAAAACTTAGTACAGTTGTGGAGTTTTCCTGACTTCTTGAAATCTCGCTGAACAAGTCACCATCCCACGCGTCCTCGATAAAAGGGGCGGATCAAATACACATCCGGGCATTTTAGGAGTTTTTGGTAATTTACATTCTTTGGATTGGAACCGTACATGGGCAAAGAAAGATGACGTCACAAGAACACGAGCACGGTCAAAAAGGCGGATTAATAAACGGCCAATAGCAAATGGTGTTCTTCTTTGGATTTGGTTGACAGATTGCATCCAACTGAAGGTGCATATACAGCCACTTACTGCACTGGAATGTGAGGCGGCACAGCCTTCCTACTTCAAATCCTCACTAAAAGACCTGATGCCTAAGAAAAGAGAGCAACACCCTTTTGACTGCCTCCTTCCCTGCCCCGCCTTACTCATGCCGTGGTGAGGGATTCATAACAATGGCGAGCCTTAGATGGCATCAGAGAACGCATACACGGGAGAAACCATATGTCTGCCCATACTCTGGGGCCTGTTTCAGTGATCAAGGAAACTTAAATTCACAGAAATATATCAGCAGAACTCACAAAAGAGAAGAGCAAACTTGTCCTTCAGAATTGTCTCTTTCGGGATCTCCTTTGGAACTTTTAGAGATCAATGTAATTATTAAATAATCAGAGGAGACGGCACAAAGTTAGTTTCAAATTCATGTTTATACTATGGTAAAACATTATCTACCAAGACAAAACTGAACATTTATATGAAGACCCAAACTGAAGAGAAACTTTGCATCTGCCCTGACTGTGGGAATAGCTTTGCTTTACATCACTCATTGACTAAACATAAAAAACGTAGTCATTCAGCACAAAGGGATCTGAAAGGCCATGAATGTAAGGTTCTGTGGGATGTTTTAAGTTATTGAACAACGTGCCATTTTCCCGTTATGCTCATCTCTCCCAGGAGATGTCGTGTAATTAAATGTGTGAACACTTTGAACACGTTATGATTTTGCATGTTTTCACTACTTTGATATTTCTGTAGTAGGTATCATCAAGCGTTTTATGACTCTCAGCTACATTTAGAAATACATCACAACAGCTTTCACAGACCCTGAAATTACTGTTATACGCGTAAACATGCAAACAATTATTTCAGGTTTATTTCATGTTTTGTTTCCAGCGTAGATTTTGTTAGTGCCAATACTCACTTTACAACACAGTTAAGGTCAAACATGATTAAAAAGATACACCCTGACTGTGGTAATCCAGGGGCCCTTCACTGTAGCTGTATC